>JAWWLV010000030.1:2459649-2488299 GCA_035041135.1 Platyrinchus mystaceus
AAGAGCCAGGGCTGGGCAGAAGAGCCAGGGCTGGGCAGAAGAGCCAGGGCTGGGCAGAAGAGCCAGGGCTGGGCAGAAGAGCCAGGGCTGGGCAGAGGAGCCAGGGCTGGGCAGAGGAGCCAGGGCAGGCAGCACATCCCAGACACAGTTCTGACTGGGAACCAGCACGGAAAGATGGGACAATTTTGGAAAACAGGAGTAAGGACACCAGCAAGTAAAGAGCTGGGCTCTCAAGTTCCAGGAGTGGCATGGAAATTTACTTTAGTCAGCTTCTAATTAGTTAGCAGGGCCACTTTTGAGGTTCCAGATCACCCTTTCCAGGCCAGCAAACAGTTGCAACCTGTAACTGTGGGGAGACTGGAAGGAGATGAGGGGTAGGAAGAAAGATCTGCTAAACCTGACATGTCCACCTGAACAGACAGGTCAAACCAGAGGTGGAGAAGACATTGTTGGTAGCTCTGAATATGCAAACTTTGGGATAGAATATTATAGTCCTGGAAGTAGCAATTTCCTGGTTTATCCAATTCTCTTCTATATTACAATATCCTGACAATTACCGTGCCCATTTCAGGATGCAGTTATGAACAAGACACTTTATACTTTCGCTTCTGCAGTAAGACTTAAGAATCCAATCACAGGCCAGATAATAATCACTTCAACTTGTTTTTAAAACTTATTTTATACCTCTGTCTTTTGGGGGAAGCAGCAATCACACAACCAACGTATTAGAAAATCACACCTAGCAACATTAAGAAGTCAATCTGGCTAAAGCAATTGTTTTGGATACTTAAAAGACTTTTTGTTTAGTATGAAAACAAGTTGTTTAGATCGAAGATCACTGAAATCCCCATGTTGCTACACAGATACCACCTGCCACCAGGTACCAGGATTACAGGACAAAGAATTATTCAGCTGTCAGAAAACCCAGAGTGGTTCTGGGCATGCCAGGAAAGCCACAGAGTAAGAAAAGGACCGTTTCCCAAATTATTTTGTGAACAGCATTCCCATATTCCCACAAGTTCTGGTCCAACCCTGCCCAGCTAAGCCTTCACCACCATTCCTGCAGAGCATGCACGTCTTCAGCCAAGTTTCTGACCAACATACATGACTCAGGGTAAGATCTACTCTGCCCAAACACAGCTTCCCATCCCCTTCTCGCATTCCCACATCCCTCCAGGAAGTGCCAGGTATTTGTTTCCTAAGGCAATCTCCTGCACTTCTCCCATACACTGCAGATCATCTCCCACAGACTCGAGTTGGGACAGCCAGCTGACCCTGACGAGCCTCTCCCAGGCATCATTCCTGGTCTCCTGAGCACCCAGGAACATGCAGAGAGGACACCACGACCAGGATTTAATGCCTCTGGCTGCAAACAGCATTTAAAGGCCCTAAACATTGTGAGCAAGAGTTTGGAAAAATACCCTTCGGTTTTGTAGCCCTCAGGGTGGTTCTCCCAACCAATTGAACTCTTTCAATTTAAATTTGCTTAGAACACCTTCACTCCTTATAGTGTTGCTGCCTATAAACAAGTCTGACACTGTATTTCTTCCTGAGTGGTGATGATTCCCATGGAACTTGCTCTTCTAGCCCTGACTTATAATCCACAGAGTGTCACTTCTCCTAAGAAAGAACTAATTTATATGCCCTTTCAGTTTTATTATATTTTACATTTTATTAGATGACATTCTGAGACTTGATGGTTCCTTAGTTTCTGAAGTTGTTAAATGACAAAAAAGTGGATCCAAATCCAAACAGTTAAAGTCCGAAAGATTTTCCCAGCATAAAACAAAAAATACAGTAAGAAAAAACGTCAGCTGTGTGATACACATCTGTCCATTCAGATACATCTTTTCTGCTGGAGACCCTGTTACATAAATCTGTATGAATCACCACATCATCTTTGTGCTCTGTTAACAGGATTGCTTGTCCATTGTTCTTGCACTTTAGGGTTTTTCCTTTTTAAAATCTGATGTCACTCAGAAGTTGACAGTTCAATTTGCAGTCTGCAATGAAAATTCACCAGCCTCATTAACAGGAGTAAGATGAACTCAATATTGAATTTTCATGAAAATGCTGTGTTTAACTGTAATTTTGTATCAGTCAGAAATTCGGCTCTAAGAACCTGGAGAAACAATCAGTAACTCCACATACATACAAATGCAAAGTACAATATTATATAATCTGGCCAATCTGGCAAAAAAATAGCCTACTTTTCCCAAGTAAATTCATCTGCTACATGGTTTTCAATACCTACTGAATTCTTTATAAAGCAGAGGACAAATGGTGGAAGGCTGAATGCTGAGATGAGTTTGTATGTTCACTATGTTCCTCCTGGAGCCATGGAGTAATTTTGCCAGTCTTTGTGTCACTCCTGCAGCTGTTTCTATGGAAAATTGCAGGGAACAGTTGCAATGCCATCCAACAGGCAACAGCTCAATGGATAAAACCAAGCCAAACTGAACTCAATTTTCAGCCATTCAAAAATTTGAGTCACTTTCCAATGTTAGTCTTCTTCCCAAGTTTCCCCTGGTGGCTTCATGGTATCTAACTGGAAAATTGCTAAGATGTAATTCAATTAGTCAGTGGCAAGGAGGTGACTGAAGCTCCAAAGGAGCAGAATTCCACAAACCACCATGAAAATATTGTTACACACTTGTGCTCCTGGGGACCTACACATGTCCTGGTGTTAAATCACCTGCCTGCACTGCTGAGGATTCACAGAGAAGAGCAGCAGAAGTCATTAAGTCTACAAAGAAAATATGAGTAAAGTTTGAAAGCACAGACATGATATCTCCCTTGGGAACTCATCCCAGACACCTGAGCCAGCTGCTGACCCAGGCAGGAGATTTCCAGGAGGAAATGGCAAGAGTTGATCAGAAGATGTTGAAGCACGTGAAACAACGAGCAGGCAGCTGGACTGTGCAGTTGGGAAGTCTGGAAAAGTCAGAATGGAAAAGCAGGAATACCAGCTTGCCTTACTAATGCCTTTAATGAAAACCACATAATTTCCTAGTTTGACTGTTAACCTGGCCTCTATTTCATTGAAATCACACAATGTATCTCTGCCAGGATATGCAACTCAGTATTAGGCATAAAAGTCAGATATTGGAGTAAAAAACTATTTATAGAATTTGTAGCAGTTGAAGTTACACAGAGATTGTCTTTCTTTTCTTTCTCCACACCATCAGACTGTCAGATTTAGCACAGGGATCCAGGGGATACCTTATATCGAGGGACTAACTTAGAAAGCCTACAGATTCCAAAAGTACTACTTGACTTTAAGGGAACTGTGGCCTCCTTCACAGGGATCAAAAGCAGATGTGGGAAGCTTTCACTTGAACAAGCCTATGTGGTCCTGTGGAATTTTAAAAAACCCTGCACCCCAAATGAAAAACGCTGCAAGTTGCTGCCCACAGCAGTGGAAATGTCTAATGACAGCACCTTGACAGGCTGTGAGCACTCATGTAAGGCCAATCAGTTAATCTGTGAGCACAATTCCAGAATAACTATGAACTAAAACAAATCTGGGGAAAAACTTACAAAAACCCTGATACCTCAGTGCCCAAAAATAGTCTGCTTTAAATTTTGATTTTTATAAACATCTTACATTAGTCAAAAGCAGGTGCAGGTGGAGCTGCAGCAAAGCCCTCACAGGGTCACACAGGACAGACCCTCAGGCCTGCAGACACAGCACACTTGGGTTTTCTACCCAAAAACCTCTTTGTGCTGAGCTGCTGCACCACAGTTCCTGCTAAGCAATCCTGTAAGGGCAGCAGGAGGTACAACCTGCCAAGGAAGGGATCTCCTGCCTCTCCCCATGGAAGCACAGAGAGCTGAACTGCACTGGCATTTCATTTGACATGGACACAACAGACATGTGATAAACAAAGTGCACTAAAACCAGTCCTTCCTAAGCTTGTAGGAGTTGAGGTCTGGTCAGTCCCATGAACTGCTTTCTCTTTCACTTGACTTTTTTCTTCCATTCATTCCAAGGTACCATCTCGGCCTGCAACCTTTATCTACAAAGCTTCTCTGGATCCACTGTCAGCTCTGAAATGTTTCTTTTTTTTTTTGCAGTTGCTAAACACTGATATTAAATCCTTTGCCAAAATAATTATTCAAATGGTAATGAGCCCATATGCCTTCTTGCTTTACGGAAGAATAATGCTATAATTCAAAATTAGGCCATCATTTTCTTTTGGAAAACCTCATGTCATATCTGAATTGTAACAATTACACTTAAATGTGTTCAAGTTTTACATCTGACTTGCCCAGGCCTCTTCATAAAACAATATGTCACTATTGTATTTCTTGCAAAACTCACACAGGTCCCTAAAAAACAAATCTTACTGTGCTGAGGCTGAGAAGGCAAAGTGCTGCTCCCCTGACTCCCAGCAGTTCACAATTTATACAAAACCTCAGGGGCTACTTCCAACTGAAAGCAAGCAATGTCTTCCCCAGGATAAAGTATTTTGTTATGCAGGAACTTGACTGCTCCCCCCACCTTGGAAATAATGAACACACCTCAACTTTGCCCCTTGCCTCCCAAGAAGTTTAGTGATGCAGTCTGGTGAACTGAAGTCACAAATGGCAGTTCAGCACAGCACTGACTCTGCCCTGCAGTGAGCAACACAGTGTTTAGCACGAAAATACCATTTCCCCGTAAAGGTTTGAGATACATGAGAGCTCTGCACACAGTTTTTGGGAATGCTGACACATTTGGGATTGCTGCATCTCCCGAAACGCAGCACAGATGAGTTTTGCTGACACGCACGAAGCATGTCCTGAACCACTGCAAACAATGAGGTCTCCCTGTGCCAGTCCCAACACCACAGTGCTGCAAAAAACACACCTAAGGATGTGCTGACATTGGCAATAAGGTGTTTGCAACGACAGCTGTTTCCTAAACTGCAATCAACTATTTGCTTTTCTTAATTTGATTAAATAACATGAAAATTTAAGCTTTCAACCTCAGACTTCTGACTCAGCATTAACTAATCCCTCAGTGACTCCCAAGCACCACAAAACACTCCCAGAACGCTCCCACTCCGCAGTGCTAACAGGTATTGAACTGGAAGGGCTCACATGCTGGTATATAGCTTTTTGCAGGTTTATTTGAGCCAGAAGTTGTATATTCTTTTCATTTGTTTGGTACTCTCATTTTTATGAAATCCAAAATTGTTGCACGTCCTAGGAAATGAGACAAAGTGCATCTGAGAGGTCACACACATGGCATGGAGAGGGGCACGGCTGCACACTCAGACACCAGCAGGAACACGATGCTTTCCTCTGTTCATTTGTGCCCCTAAAGGGTTTCTCTTTGTTTGTTTGTCCTGGAAGTGCTCAGTGCTTCCTTAAACAAAGGAATTAAGCAGATCTAGCTAACAGAGCTTTGGATACTGTAGTATTTAAGATCCCCATCCAAAACTGTAGATCATTAGGAGCTGCAGTTTGTAACTTTGCACTTGAGAATCTGCTTCTCTTTCTGAGCTGACTGAGCAGATGTGAAGAATTTGTTACAGAATCCACAGCTGGAAACAAACTCCCTGAATGCCATTTAATGACTGCAAGTAGTTTTAACCAGTCAATTCAAATGTGTTCAAGGCAACCCCCTGATATTATGATTACTTACAAGAGAACTATTACTAACATACAACAAAAACTCTCCTGTAAGCAGATCTGCATTGGCATTTACATGTTTGCATTGCTACTGTAGAAACAGAAAAAGGTTGATATATCAAGTTCATGGATAACAGCTGCAACTACTCTAGATGACCAATGTACAATATTCAAAAGTTAACACCACACCTAGAGTTCATTAACTTTTTTTTTATCAGTCTGAACTGTGGCAGTTACCACAAGCATTTTCTTCCAAAAAAATAGAGAATAAGCATAATTCTAATAAATTAGAATGAGCATAATAAGATTAGAATAACCAGTGTTGCTATGCTGTAGAATGCAGGAAAATAAGCAAAAACTATGCACTATGAAAAACATTCTGAAGTTATACTTCATTTGGAGGTGTTTGAGAACTGATGGGGGCTACACTATGCATGAGCTCTAATAAAATGGTCCCCAGCCTACCAGTTTCCAAACCACATATATTCTCTGAGGGGCTACATACTGACCTTTCACCACTCCCAAGAGAGGTGGGGAGTTCTCTTGAGGGGTTCTGTCGGGCTCCTGGGGAGGTACAACCATAGCGAGCGTGTGCACCGGGACACGGGGAACCTTCAAACAAAGGCACAGACACACAGCTGAAAACACCTTCTGATGGAGCAGATCTGGGAGTGTTGATACAAAGATACAGATCTGCAGCA
Organism: Platyrinchus mystaceus; assembly: GCA_035041135.1. Taxonomy (NCBI): domain Eukaryota; kingdom Metazoa; phylum Chordata; class Aves; order Passeriformes; family Tyrannidae; genus Platyrinchus; species Platyrinchus mystaceus. Next base: position 2,465,970 of record JAWWLV010000030.1, read on the forward strand.
CACACCAGTGTACCCTTCCCAAACTGAGCATGCTAAGCTACCTCTTGGTGTGACCTGCCCTGAGCTATTTTATTGGGGATAATATGGCAAAGTCAACTGTGTTACTCTGCACAAAACCCCAAACTCCTTTAGGCTTTTAATCAACCAACTCCACTAGAAAGCTGCCTCTCCCTGCAGAACTCTGAATTTACACAAAAAATTTCTTTCATATAACAAACAAAATCAGCAACACCATTTGAGGGGTGCTGTCATGAGGGCTTAGAACTGTTGAAACAAAATACTGAGTACAGAAAGACAAGAAAACATTATTCTTTGGAGATTCTAAGTTTGGGACTATCCTTTACAAGGGGCAGAAAAGGGAACAAAGCTCATGTGTTCTTCAGGTCCCTGCAGGTCACATCTCTGTCACTGTCCTGCATGCAGACTTTTAAAAATGCCTTTCACTGTCTATGTTTACATCTAAATTACCTACTAAGGAAGTGCCTAGCTGCAGCATTGATGGTGCTGTTTTAAGGAAGCTCCTCATGCCTTACCTGAGACTGATCCTGAGATGGAGGTGTGAGCTGGGACAAGTCTGCTGCAGGAACCGACAGCACATTGTTGGGGTAATCCAGCAAGTAAGAAACCACATTTGTGTGTCCTCCCTTGGCGGCTTCGATGAGCATCGTTGAGCCATCCTGAAGGAAGAGTTTGGAAATAAAAAGCCAGAAGATGAGTTTTGCTCCCTGGTGCATCATGTAAGATATGTTTTTATGGTTTAAATTTGTAAATTTACTGCTCCATTAATTGAGTTCTGTGGTTCTTTCAGGAGCTGTGGTGACAGCTCTAAGTGAATACCTTGAGCCGGTGAGTAGGATCTGCCCCGTGGGCCAGGAGGAGCTCAACCACGGCCAGGTGACCTCCAGCACAGGCCAGGGACACCACTGTGTGATCATTGTTGGCTGTAGCCCTGTTCACATTGGCACCTGGAAAGAGATGATCTTGGAATTAGACACAAGGAAATTCTGGCTAACAGAAAGTTTCAACTAAGACTGCATTCTGTGGAATAGAGATAAACTTTACTCTTCTACTCTTACTATTTCCTACACACTTCCAAAGCAAGGGATTTTGATTGGCTTCTACACATCCTCCTCCTCCTCACCTTGGGAAGACAAGGCAGCTAGAACAGTAACAGTGGGCTTGGAAGTGGTAAGAGAAAGGAAACACAACTTCCCAGTGCTCATTCTAAGCACTGAACAGCATCACTCCGTGGTGCAATGGCCACTGTTTCAGATGTTATTTGCCGTATTTTTTCTGAAGGAGGGAGTGATTTTTTAAAGAAACTAAAATATATACTGTGCTTCAAATCTCACTATTAATCTATACAACAGAGTAGGAACAGTAATAAGCAAAATATTTTGTAATTAATTCTATCATGAACTACATGAAATTCAAAAAACCCTTAAGAGTTTGACAAATGCCCTCGTTCACTTAACCAGAACAATTCTGAACATGGGTCACCAACATGCAGCATTGTAAAGTGGCATTTTAAGTTTTTAAAACAGTTATTTAAACTAGTATTTTACCTTTGCTAATAAGGAATTGCACAGTGCATAAATGACCAGCTCGTGCAGCCTTCATGAGTGGGGTTCTACCACCTTCAGATTCATGCTCCTAAAGAAGAAACAACAGATGTATAAATAGACAAAAATTATATCATTGTTTCAGCTTTTGAGGCATCTTGTGATGGGACCAGAAATATCTGTCTCAGTAGAAGATCTATAAGCTGGCTGTAATAAATATAAACTGACTGGAGTTGATTTTCATGGTACCTTAAATACTAAATTACACCATCAAAAAGTGGTATCACACCAAGAACTTTCCCTCCTTACACACCCCTTAGTATTTCAGTGTTCAAACACTTTACCTACATGAGAACAGTAACTTCTCTCCTCAGAAAGGGAGGAATATTTAACACTAATATCACCCAGAATTGGGAAGTGTAAAATAACCTCAAACTACTGTATCCCAGTTTGGAGCTGCCCCGTGCTGCCCTGCAAAACTGCAAACAGTATTTATAAAACATGCTGAAGAGGATCAGTAACAAAAATGAGACAAATCACTGCAGGTCACAAGAAGTCTCTGACTGAGAGGACTGGAGGATAAAGATGACAAAAGGATGATACAAACCAATATAAAAGGAACGAGTGACAGGAAAAACTTTCTAATTTAAAAAGTTTCTGAATACTGGAAAGATGTGGTTGAATACAACTGTATTAGAGCAGTCACAAACTAGACAATGTGCCTGCTATGTAGACATGATCAATACCATAAAGAATGCTGACTAATGGTATCAAGCCTCCAGCAGAACAAGGAGAGAGAACATAACCTTCCTGGGAGCATTTGTACATGCACTCTATATCCAGTATTATCCTATATCCTATAATATTCACTTTGATCAATCATATACTAGGACCACAGGTTTTTTAATTAAATATCTGGGAGGCCAAGCTCTAAAGTCACTCTTTACTTTGTAATTGCATGTACATCTGACAATGAAAGTTAACATTTAGTACTGACAGTGGATGAAACTGCTACTTACAAATACAGACAAGAAGAGATTTGACAGAACCACTCAACTCCTTCCCATAGTTTCAGTATTCCTGAAAAATCTGCATATGTCCTTTGACATATGGCTTGCTTTGGTTGCAAGCTGCACTTTAAGTTAGTTTTCTGTTCATACACTTGAGGAAGAAACCTCTTGACAGGATGTTCTGTTGGAGACTGGCCCTGTGCACCAGTCCAAGCCCATCCCAGTCCCTCTCCTGCTTTGCTCCTGGGCCTTCATGAGAGCTCCATGTTATTGTCCACCACTGCTTTAACACATGGTTAAACCCCACATTAGTGCTCTGATTTCTGTGTTTACTCAGTAGGACAATACACAGGCACACACAGGCAGACAGAAAACCTGACAGACTTATTACTGAAGCCACTTGCCCTTTTTGTAAATAAACAGATTCCCCTCCCAGGGCAATGACTGCTTGACTGTCAATAAATACCTGCACACTTCTGGACTATCTGCATGGCAGAAATATTTGCAGGACATGTAACCTAATTATGGGAACATGTGGCCCTGTGATGTACAAGAATTAGCAGCATGCCCTTGAGCTCTGATGCTTACTCTGGTATTTGGCATAGTTTTTCCTTCCTCAGCCACTGCCAATAGGTCCTAAAAAGCCAGAGGCTGCTGTGTGCCTGAAGCACAGCAAAGCCCTGGTTGTGCTAGCACATCCCTCCCAAAGGAGCTGTGGATGCAAAGAATTCCTGACCACCACTCTGCTCTGAGCAGGACCTGGAAAATGCTGCTTGAACTGTTTCATACCCAGTTCTAAATCCCCACTGAAGCAAAGGTGGCAAGATGCAATATTTATTTTAGGCCATCTTAGGTGGTGAAAGCCATCCTGCATTGCATTCAGATGTAGCAGATAACTAGCAGTAATGTGCAATTATTTACAACATTCTGCCTTCCTAACAGACTTCACTGTTGGAAGTCTTAAAACACGGATGCCAGGAAGATTCCTCATTTAAATGCAATGCAGTGATTCTGCCCAGTTTAACCAACTGTCACTTCCTCAAGCAGGCAGAACTTGATCCTCAGCTACTACACACTTCCAATCCTTGCAGCACCACACACGCCATCAGTCCAGCCAAACCAAACCATTTGGGTGCCCACCTGCTGTAGATCTTTAAAACTTATGGCACTTGGATAGTATTTTTCACATTGGAAGACAAAAATGCATATTTTATTTTAAGACTAAATTAATTCTCTGACTCCAGCACTCTCTTTAGCCCTAATAACTGCTAGCAGACAGCATCAACTCAAGCTTGAAGGGAAGACATCTAGAACATGCCAAAATAAGAAGCTGAGCCAGTGCACTGCCCTTGTCTACTCACATCCTGTCTTTTACCTGGAATAATCATGAATTTCAAAGATTATATATATATATATACACCTATATATCTATCTCCTTTTAGATATCTATCTATCTATCTATCTATCTATCTATCTATCTATCTATCTATCTATCTATCTATCTATCTATCTATCTCTTTTTTAGCTTCAGTGGACAATCAAAATCAGGGCAGAGAACACAAAAGCTGTCCAAAAGCATCCCCCATCACCTTCCCAATATGCTTCTTCCTTGTATTTATATGAAGTATATGCAAATGCTTATTTTATAAGAATAAAACCCAGCAAATTGTCTACAAAGACAAATCCCCTGGCTCTCTGCTCTGTAGGATTCACCACAGTATCCTGTCTCTTGTCACTGCTCCAACCCTAAGAAATACAGCAGTTAGTACTACCAGGAAGAGGAAGAAAGGAGAACACCTCTGCCAACCTTGGAAAGCCATTCCCAAACCCCCTGGGGATGTGCTCTCCTGCTGGTTCTGCTGGGACAGAGAGAACATCCTAGAAGAATTTTCTCTGGGTTTGGGTTAGAGACAGGAAGGGGAAAGTGAGAATGTTATCCAAATGAGGCAGGACTTTACACGGTCTGCACCTTTTCCACTGGCACTCAAAGAGGAGACGAGATTCCAGTCAGCAATAACTATCTTCCTTCTGGACAAAGAAATACTTCCGAGACAAACTGATATTCCCAAGAGCAGAGCAGAAGCAGAGTCATCAGGAGGATCTTGTAACAATACTTTGTATTTTTTAAATCTTGACTTTCAGTTCTCTGGGTTTAGCAATTCCAAGATCAGCTACATAAAGGCTTTCCCCACACACCACTTTTCTCCCTGGTTCACAAATATTCACAGCTGTATTACTCACTAGGATAGGTTTTTTTGAGCTTGTCTCCAATATCATATATTATTTAAATATAAATATTTAAAATCTGCATTTTCAAAATAAAGATCCAACTTCTCAAAGAAGCCTCCTCCCTCTGTGACGACAGCCAATATTTAACAGAAATTTCAGTATTATTCTAAGCACAACGATCCAGAGAAAGCTTCTGATGCAAAACAACAGCCAAATAATACAGTCCCTAACACTTTGCTAATTTTCAAGACCAAACTATTGCAGCAGTCACCAACCTAACTGTCCCAAATAACCTCCCTGAGATGTGTGGCAAAACAGTATTTCAGAGGCACCCAAAAACTCAACCAGGCCTCGAGATTACTTTAAACACCTAAAAAAGTAAGACCTTGGAGGAAACAGCTTTAAGATGGCTGCTTATGCTAACAGACTCAATGAGACAACCTGCTGAATTTGGGAAGACTGAGATCCTCCTTTTAAAAAATAGGGGTTTGGAAAACCCCACAAAGGGGAAAATGCAGGACAAGGATGCCATGTGTAGTCTACACAGTGAGTCTGTGTATTTTGGAAGAGACTGAGGTGCCCTGAAGCCACTCTTCTCCCTAGCATGTCACCTGAGGCTGCAGCTTACAAGCACCAAAGGCCAACCTCACCTGATGCCTGCCCAGCTCTAGGCCCTCCAAATTAATCTTCTTTAACTCCTCCTGCTTGTCCTGCAGAAGGAAAAAGAAGAACTCACGGCTCTTGTTCTAGAAACAAACTGGTCATGAACACCTGGAATGTGAAACTTAATGGGATCAGATCCACCAGCTGGAAACTGGTTTGCTGGAATTAGGCAAGCAAGAACAATGCTAAGACTGAGCACTGCAGCTCTCACCAGCTCAGACCCCACTATGAGCCATTTGGGTTCACAAAGAGAGCACAAAGGTCAGACACACCATCCTGTTAAAGACAAGAAGACTTTTTGATCACCACTGGCAAAAGAAAGGATTTCATTGTACTCTGCACCATCCAGACACTGCAACACAACACCCAAAAGGTGCTGAGTACAAAAATGAGCTTCACATGCCCCTACCACCTTTTGCTTATCTGTAGAACACTAAGGTCTATAAAGCCCAGAAATCCCTGAATTTCCCCGATGGTTCAAGAACCAGTTCAGAAAAACACAAGAGCTCCTCGGATCCCTCACTGTAACAGCAACACAGCAACCTCCAGACTGTGGCTTCATTCAAACCCTTGAAGCACTGGCTGCTCCTGGAGATGTTTAAGTGGTGCCTCATCACAGGGCATCCAACCCACAGTGAGCCACACACAGCAAGGATGGCGAGCTCCTAATTTAGGAGCCAGGTTAGTGTGAGGGATGACATCAGCTGAAGGCCAAGCAATGATCCCTGCCATGACAGAAACCTGCCTGTAAAAATATTGTATCATAGGAGAAGAATTAAGAGGCAGTTTGATGTGTTTCAGGTTTTTTTGCTACTAGAGTTACGTGGAAGCCAGGTAGCCAGTTTTAGTCTTTTAAAGAAAGCCACACGTGGAATTATAACAAGTGTTTAAGAGCTTTGGGGAGAGCCTGACAGTGTTAAATGAGAAAAATGCAAAGATGAAGCTGTCCTCATGGGTCTTCTTCCATCTCTCTATTTCAGCATAAAAGCTCCCAGATATCCTGTACTAGAAAGGTAAACTCCATCACTAGATCCACTCTCATGTGCAGCTGAGCCTCCTGTACAGCTGCAAGCCCAGATTAGAAAATCCCAATTTAAAGCTCTTTTATGTATGGCCCAGCTGGGAAAATCTGGGATCTCCTCGCTGTCTAAAACAGAACAATCTCTCTTTTGCTTTCACTGAAAAAGATGCAACCACCTTATCAAGAGCAGTGTCACCTTCAAAAAGGAGACCAGAATCTCCTTTCATCCGGATGTGATTCTACATCAAAAGGGAACAGGAATCCAAACAGGTCCTTTTAGTTTATTGAAAGGTAGACAGCTTAAAAGCAGGATATCACCTCCCATTAAATATCACCAATACTCTTTGGGAGCTTTACAGTCCTTAACCCAGTTCCTGTGGGAACATATATGTACCTTGCATGTCTTACACCTTTATACAACCTTTGAGATGAAGGTGACTGCTAGGAAAGACACAAAGAAGAAAAAAAAAAGAGAACTCCTTTAGCAAAAGCTATCCTCTCATCTTTGAGATTAGACAATCCTTGCCACACAGGGAAATAAATGTGTTACTCAAGTGCTGGTTATTTTTTTCCTGAAGATATTAAACCATATGACTGCTTTCAAAAATGTTTTTATCAATTCCGAGTTCCCATCTCCAAAATTTTACTCCTATTAATCACAAAACCTAAAGCAGCTGTTCTGTCTCCCATAAAGTTTGCAAATAAATAAAATTTATACTGGTCCAGTGGCAGGAGCTCAAGCTGAGACCCTGGAAATCCCTAATCCTGAAGGGGATGGGGGAACTAGAATGCAACTATGGCACAGATGGGATCACAGGCTGAAGGCTTCAGCTGTGCCTCAGATTAAGTCATTCATATACTTGGCAAAAGCAAGCTCATTTCAAAATGCATATATTAACAAGGAAAGGTGTGGGCCTGCCAGCTAGTTTTGCTACAGATTTTGACAGGACAACTTTGTAAGGACATGGAAAAGATGCCTAAAAGAAGGGCATGAGAAAAGCACTCAAGAATTGTTAACAAGCCAGAGTTCAGGAACAAATAGTCACAAGGAGACACAAATTCTTCCAAGTACCACAGTGGATTGAGCAGCTCTCCAGCAGACAGACACAGATGAGCACTCTGCCACTGCTCATTTCTAGTACATGTCACTGCAGAGCTTTACAGAAAAATTAACCACAAACTGAAGAAAGTTCATCCCAGACATCATTTTCTTTGACTTCTCCTGGTTCTTACAAAGCCACATTGCTTCATGAGTCTAACAGAGCTCTCAAGGTCTTCACTGGTGCCTGAACTGAATTACATATTTGATATCTAGGCCAGAGGATCAGTCCCTGAAAAGTAACAGTTCCTTTTTCACTTGCCAGAAAAACACCTGCTTTGTGCTGAGATGTGGTGGTGACGATCCCTCCCAGTTCAGATAAAACTCTGAATCATAAAATGATCATGGAATGGTTTGGGGTGGACAGAACCTTCAGTTCTGACCCTCCTGCCATGGGCAGGGACACCTTCCACTACCCCAGGTTGCTCCAAGCCCCGTCCAACCTGGCCTTGGACACTTCCAGGGATGGGGCAGCCACAGCTTCTCTGGGCAACCTGTGCCAGGGCCTCCCCACCCTCATTATAGAACATGCTCAAACTTTAGCTCAAGGCTCTATTTTAGTTTGAGAAACCTCAACTGGGCAGGAGCAACACGCAGGACTCAGCTGAGGAGTGTGAGCTGGGTAACTTCAGCACAGTTGGAAGATGCCAGTTTTCAATTCCACAATACAGGAAACCCCCTGACAGAAACACCCCCTGTCCTTTGCCCATTTGGATAACCCAGCACCCAAGAGGCTCCTCTCCACACCTGCAGGCTCAGAGCCAGTACCTCAAATCCCTCTCAGTCCTGACCTCCTCACAACTGAAGAGACTCCTGAAAAGCCAAGAAAGATCTGAGGTCTTAAAATACATTACATGCTTTTCAAATACAGAACAAAGGCTTTGAATTGGGAAGAAATGGGAGAACTGATCATGACAGATCTTGACATCCAGTGTTCACTGTTCCTTTAGCTTAAGAGTATTTGGGAAAGAAAGATCAACTTCCTTTCCTCAGTCTAGAATCCATGGGTGCCACTCGTCCTTGGAATCAGAGAACAGCCCTCAGCCCTGTTTTATTTTACTGTTTTAAGACTTAACCAGCATTTTCCTCAAAAAGGGTAAGATGTTGCATGTCTAAACCTCAGGGATAATGACAGTTTCCAACGAAACAACAGTGAAAGCAATCTCAGGAAGGACAGAAGTTGCAGGATGAAAAAGGAAAGGAAGAAAAGCAACTGGAGATGTACTTTCAGTTGCTGGGTCTGAACACCAGCAGGAGAGTAAAATTAGCTGGACAAACAAAGACGAACCAGAGGTCTAAGTCCAGATCTTCGTTTGATTCCCAACTTCCTGGGACAATGTGGTGGAATCATCTAAACTCATTTAAACGAAAACTGAAATCTAAAGGAATAATCTCCCATGGTACTGCCAAAGCAGCCTTTTCATACCCAGCAGTAAAGCAACACCCTTCAGAATCTTCCCTCACCCCACGAAAAGACAGCAAATCTACTCAAAACAGTTCCCAACTTCAAATACAGCAAAGCAACATAAGGGTTTGAATGGAAACTGTTTCCCATCTGAGGCACCTCATGTACCATTTTACAGGCTTTTCCCCCATTTTCTTACAATCAGAACTCAGAACTGACAGATTTACGTGGCAGGTCTTCCTTTCAAAGCAATTTTCCTTTCCTGCCTTACTCTGTTTTCCTTGCCTGCTCCACATTTTGATTGGCAGTACAAGAAAATGCAGTAAAATAAAGCTTCACTTTAGGAAGGCCCGAGATCATCCTCAGCAATACTGATCAGAACCAGGTGCTGATGGCCACAAGCACTGCTCACCTCAGTGATGGGAGGGGGAAAAATGACAACTCCAACAATCTGAAGTGATATTTAAGCTTCAAGTCTTGTATGTTTTTAGAAGTTTATGCATAGCATTTTGTTTTTCTTTTTTTTTATTCATTTGAGGCTTTGCTCCCCCCACTGAGACATTCCACAGGTTATACCTTTATAGAACCAAGCACTTCAATTTTTTTTAAAATACCCAATAAACCCACCAAAACCAATTCTGCCTCTGCTAAAGTGGCTGATGCTCAGTACCCAACACTGAATGGAGCAAAGTGCAGCATGTGAGCCAAAAATCCCACAAACACATATCCCTCCCCCATAGCATGACCTTTCTCCCTGATAAGAACAAATAAAGCAGAACATTACTGCAGAATAACTAGTAAAGCCTGAAAAATGTATAAACCAAAGAAGAGTTGAAATATTATTCCCAATTACAGTACTAATTTATTCATATTTGTAAATATAAACTTTAAAAACTTCATTAAAGAATGAAATTTAAGTAACTTTTCAGGTTCAATGATAAACTGCTCTGCCATTCTTGTTTTTTTAAAAGGAACTAAAAATCCCAAAATATCCAACCAAAACCTCAACCCACTCCCCAAACAAAATAAAACAGAGAAGCAGTGAGTGTGTGAGGGGGAAAAAAAAAAGGAGAACAGTGGGAGGAAAACGAAAAGGCAACCAAAGGAACAATCTTCCTCACTTAAGCCTTGTTTGACATAAGGCTCCTAAACTCCTTTGGAAGACTAATGTATCAATTGCTTTTCACTGATTAAAAGCCAAATGTTACATCCTTGTAGCTGGTGAAGAGGCAGTTTTGGGTCTCCTGCTACATGATATGAAAAAGGACAATTAAGCAAACAACTTAAATTACATCACAGAAAATAAACACAGGGAAAGCAATGTGCTAAACCCACAAGTTAGAATAAAAAGAGATCAGATTATGCTGCTCATTTTAAAAGCATTGCTATATTTGGGGGTTTGTGTTGTAGTTTGCAAACTAACAGTGTTCAGAGTGACATGGAGAAGCAGTAGTTCCTAATACTAAAACATTTTAAATCCAGAGCAGTGGAGCAGGTCAACTCTAATCCACAGGGGTCTGGGAACAATAAAATAGCATAATGACTAAAGGCAACACAGAAGTATATCCTGCTAAACAGTTAAACTTCTGGATTATACTGGAAAGAAGATAAACAGCTGTCACATGTGTAAGCTACAGCTAAAGCTCTTCACTAATGGATGAAAGATCACCCATAAGAACTTTTATTTTTTTAGACCAAACAGAATATGCAGCTTCAAAAAAAGCTGCTTTCATGCCTCTTTTCACACCCTTACATGAATCTTAATTGCTACCAGTGTCTCCCTGCTCTCTAAGCACCCAGAGCTTGCCATAGAGTTTGAAACCAAAGCACTTTCCCCACAGGACACAGCAGATCTTACCAGATCAGCACCAGCCTGAAGCAGCACATCTGCCACATCTGTGTGTCCGTTCTCACAGGCGTAGGTCAGGGCTGTGTCTCCCGTGGCTGTGGTGGCATGAACATTGGCTCCTACAAACACAACATTTGTTTCTTACTGGACACGTCCTTAGCAAGTGTTTCATTCCAGATATAACACAAAAATCTCTGAGAACAGCTACATCCTGCTGACCAACAGCCTCCACAGTCCAAGGGCACTGTTCTTACGGTAGAAACTGCTCTCGTAGTGAAAATACTCTGAGGAGAGGGGATAAGCCAAGGCTTGGGAAAAGCATGACTGACAATCTAAACACTTAAACCTATATGCTCAATTATTCCTCTACAGCAAGAAGGATTTCAGTTGTTACAGCAAATAAAAGTGAATCCAGACAGTTGTCTAGACTATCCATTTGACCCAGAGCTGTATGCCAAGGGAAACCAGACAAAATGCATGTCACTGAATTAGTATTAATACAACAAGACCATACACTCCTACAAAGTTCCCTTCTTCCCTGCTCTTTAAAAATAATTTGCTTTAAAACCATTTTTCTTGAAAAATTTGCCTGGCTTCCTATACACCAGCTCCGAGAAAACCACAGATGATACGTAACACATTATTGTTAAAAAAAGAAATGCCAATGTGATTAGCCAATTCCTTATTTTCAAGGTGTGAGGTATATTTAGAGTCTCCCTGATGCCAAAACAAGGCTCCTCAATTAACTTTCTACACTATCAGAAGTGAAGTGCAAGCAGGGAGCGTTCCAAGGGAGCTGGTGACAGGTGGTCACATGCTGGTGTCACTGCACAAAGCAGCACAGTTGTTACTGTCCCTCGATGAGCAGGGAGCTTTGCTTTCTAGAATTACAAATCCAGACAATTTTATGCTTATTCTTAGGAAAGAGCATACAAACCAAACCCTTTCCACAACAAGGAAGATTTCCAAAATACAGGTCCTTTCTCATTTATTATTTTAAGCAGAACACTTGGACTTCACCAACTTTAAACTGACAGGTGAACATTTAGGCATCACTTTGCCCCAACTCCAGATTTAATTTACTGCTGTATAATGTAGCAGTAAGACTCACTCATCACAGAAGTTCAGCACATTCCAGGATCTGTCCTGCACACTACTTCCCAGGGCACAATTCCTAAAGAACTGGTTATTCAGGGCGACTGAATGAGATAGCCAGGCTCAGTCAGAGCTGGTGTAGGATGCAAAACCAAGCCTTATGTGTATTAAAATTTTGGCCTAAATGCAGATAGCTAAAAACAATGTTCCTAATGATTGTGGATGCTTTCTAGATATGGAGCAGGATCCAGTGCTCCAGGAGGCACTTTCCTCTGCTAAAAGTATCAAACAATACTGAGGTGCAGCATATGCTTTCTCCTTCTTGCTAAGGTGTCTGAGAATACAGTTCCCTGTACACTGCCACTTATCAAGCCCAGGTATCTTCTAAATCACACAGAATATCAAGTCTATGACCTATGTAAGTTTGATCACTTGCACTGAACGCATACCTGCTGCCAGCAAGTATTTCACCAATTCAAGATGACCTTCTTGAGCAGCTTCCATCAAAGGTGTTGAGCAGCCAAGTTCTATGTCAGCTCCTGCCTTAATAAGGAAGTCAGCGACTTCAGAGAAGCCTCCACAGCACGCCAGGGTAAGGGCTGTTTCCTGCGTTTCTTCTGTCTGTGCATTTATATTTGCCCCTGGGAAACAAAACAAAACAAAACATTCCTGACCTGGCCAGACACGGGGTGGGAAGGTGAATGCTCATCCTCCCAAAGTCTGGGGGGCCTTGTTGTGTGGGGACAGCAGCGAGCAGTGACATCAGAGCAATCTGACGGCAGAGGATCACACTGTGTCCTTCCCAACGGGATCTCACCTTGTGCCAGCAGCAAGGCCACCATCTCCTCGTGGCCCTCACGGGCAGCCTCCATCAGAGGTGTGTAACCTTCATCATTAACCTCCTCCAGGTTGGCTCCCCGCTCGATCAGAAGAGCTGCCAGCTCCACGTGCCCACCACAGGCAGCCAGAGTGAGGGGGGACTCGAAGGAATCCGCAGGCATGTTCACCTGGGCACCGCTGTCCAACAGCAAACGTGCCACCTCCACGTGCCCGTCCTGCAAGGCAAAGGGGAACCCGGGGCTCAGGCATCATGGAAGCCACTTGATGCTGTAGTTCAAAACACAACCATACTAGGTCTGAAAACGATCCTAAAAAGACAGAATCTTTTACTTATGATGGTTCAACTCTGACAGTTACTGTAATACTTGGATTTAACTGACACTTAGGTTTCCACCTATATCTAAATTAGGTTTAAATGCATGAGGAAAAAGACCTAGATATATGTTGGGGTTTTTTTCTTTCTTAAAAATCACAGGATAAGATTTTCTTAAATGCCCAGCACAACCCCTGGGACACAACAGTAATAGAGACAGCAAACAAGCACCATAAATAATAAACCCACTCCATGACTAAATCTTAAACAGCAGAAAAAAAGATTTTCTCTGTAGTTGATTCATGGCTTCTACAGACAAAAAAAAAAGTTATAAAGCTAGGAATTCCACTAATTCCCAAAATTAAATAATTTCTTCTGCATTAACAGCAGCAACTTCAAATGAATTACTGGTTCATCATTCTGAACTGTCAGCCAGTAACTCAAACAGGTAACACAGAACTACAGAAAAGGGGGCAAGAGGGAGACCAAACATGCACCTCCCACCAGTACTTAAGTTCATCATGAATCAGGTCATACATAACCCGAGATTGGCAACAATCAAGGCTGCACATTAAAGACAGGCTGCTGTTGTCAGAGAATCTGGCTAAGAGCCAAGAGCCACCTCCTGAAAGGCACTGAGTGTGGCACTGACCTGACCCAAACACACCCCAGCTCTGAGGCACTTGTGACAGAACTGGTGAGCAGAGACCAGGCCTCTCAGTGTCCTGTACCTGCCACATTCACTAGATGGAAAGAGGTGAAGGCTGGGAACAGCCACAACAACTTGGTGGATTTTTTCCCTTCTGCAAGGGTACAGACAAATGATAACAGGGAACAGATCCCTTGTTATGGAGCTGGGACTTCAAAGGCTCAGTTTCCTCTCTGTTGCTTTTAAAGGTCAAAACAGAGCCTGTAATGTCAGAACACCTGGTCTGAAACACCTAAGAGCTAAAAACATGCAGGCAAACCTCACAGCTGTCTTCCCCAAGCGAGGCCTGCAAGTCAAGCCAGTGCTCTGACTGTTTCACCAGGAAAGGGAAAAAAAGGGCAACAAAAAACCCAACCTAAGCAGAACAGTGGGCTGATTAAACCTTTAGTCTGTAGTCATGCTGCAATCTCCTTTAGGTGACAGCACACACCCACTGCAACTGTGTCCTTCTGAATTCCTTTTTGGCACCAGGCTCTGCTACAGGGAAGACTATTCAGGGATACTATTACCAGCTCACTATGGGAAGACTTGGACACAGCTCACGATGTTATAATCTGACCTTGGTCTCTTGCATCATCACCTCACAACTGCACTGAAAGAACACTTGATCCTCCAGCTCTAGAGAGCCTGGAGGAACACTGCAGCCTGTCTTTCAAGGATTACAGGCTCCTGGGAGCAAATTCCGTTTCCTCCTCTTTGCTGTGCTTCCTATGGAAACAAGGTCCTTGTTCTTTCTTCAAAGAAGTTCCCCAGCTTGAAGAGCAGATAAAAGGTCACCCAAGGTCTGGGCAAAAATGCTTGCAGACATGCTCTGATACAACAGTACACTCTTTATGAATATGATGCTCTTGAATTGGGAATTTTTTACTCAGTGGGTGCTTTGCAATTATGAGTTGGCCAAGAACTGAATTACTTTTGAAAATAAAACTGTAGGTAAAAAGAAAAACCTCACAACCCCATTTACAGAAACCTAGAAGAAAGCAAGTCATCTCTTCATGCAAAACACTTCCTGCAGTGGTGAAAGAACAAGTGTAAGGCATGAATCATCCAGCTCAGTGCACTTCTGGAAGGCTCATTCCATGATACTCTGACACCTTATTTACAAAGACAAAGGTGGGAATGTAACACTTATGCTTTAAAAATCAATCAGTGACTTGGGCTCAACCTACTACTTCACTGCACTGCAGATTAATCACTCTTAACACTTCACAGAGGGAGCATTAAAAAAACCCCACATTACCCCTCCCCAAAATTACAATATTTTTTCCTTGTGAGCAGTTAGACTGAGAAGCTGTGGGAGCCACAGTAAAGGCTTCCTTACAACAACAACACACACCCTCCCTTGCAGCCTCCAACTCTTAGCAAAGGCTCATTTTATCACCTCTTGCATTCCTCTCTCCCAGAGGGAGCAGTACAAACACAGGTATTTACCATGCAGGCCTCCATCAGCGCCGTGTGCATCTCGTCTGTTTTGTGTTCTTGATCAGCTCCAGCTTCAAGCAAAAAACGAACCATATCTAAATGGCCTTCAAATGAAACACACCAAAATAAATGAGCATTTCACATTATCAGCTTTTAGTAGTACAGACAATACACTGAATGAAGTAATTCAGATTTTCATAGTTGGTTATTACAATCTTTACACATTATAAATGGCAAACTTCAAACAGCCTTTCCCAAAAATACTGCTCAGCTGACAGTGTTTTTAAAAGCTTCTGCTGAACTTCACCAAAACTTTTTTTCAACTCTATTACAACTTATGTCATTTTAGGCTTTGCCCCTTACAAATTTTTATCACCTCAGTGAGCATCCTCCTCCAAGGCAAAGACTTAGTCTTCCATAAACTGGCAGGAAAACAAGGTAGTTCAACTATCTTGCCAAACACAGGACATCTCTAGTCAATGAAGATTTTACATTCCATCACTCTATTAAGTTTTAGGTCACAAGAAACAAGAATGATGCTCTGACACATCCAGGAGTGTTATCACTGGAATTTCTCTGTAAAGAACCACCATATGCTGCAGGAAAGCCAGGACAAATCCAGGTGCAAGTTTGCACATGGGTTATACGTAGTATGTGCCCTTCAATTCTAATCACAAAGGCAAAGCCTAAAGTTACTATGATAATAATCCACATCCTTAGAGTTTCTATTTATACAAAAGCAATTGTTGGAAAACAAACCTTGGAGGCACACTGGATTACCCTTGCACTCTAACTATATATAGAAGCCTTAAATAGCAAAAGAAATTAAGTCACAAGTCCCTAAAAGTTCATAATCCATAAGAATTTGCAGACATCCTCCAAAATTACACTGAAGAAACCAGTAATAATGGTGGCATTTTCACCCCATTAGGTATTTCTAATGAGGATCACTCATTCCAACTTCACATTTTATGAAGAACCAACAGAGTTCAGAGTTTCAGAATTCACAGGCTGTTGGTGAGGGGAATGTGAATAAAACAGGGAATGTGGTAGTGGGGGGGAAGGGGGAATGGTAGTGTGTCAAAGCACCAGTTTGGACACAGCCAGTTAAAAGTTTTCATCTGCAACATGTCAAACACACGTCCATCACATGGGGACACAAGCACAGACTCAGCACCACTTCACCATGGATGAGTTACTCATTACATTGAGTTTAAAAGCAAAACCCAGTACCTCACAACTCTCAAGAAAATATTCCAAGTATGGCTGGAAGCTTTAGTTAGATGACTTCTAGCAAATACATTCAAACAAAACCACAAAACAAGGCAAGAGACGATACCTTTATAGCATGCGAGTGTAAGTGCACTTTCTTTGAACTCGTTGGAGTGAGTGTTGATTCCTGCACCATATTCCAGCAATACTCTTGCAACCTCGACATGCCCTGCACTGGCTGCTTCCATCAGGGGGGTGTGTCCATTCTCATTGTGGTCTTCTATGTTAGCACCAGCTTTCAGTAGCACCTTCACTATGTCCACAAAGCCCCCGGCACAGGCGTAGGTGAGAGCCGTGTTCCCTGCAGAGGAGGACTTTGCATGAGAGCCCTTTCCATCACATCATTATTTAAAATGCTGGTTAAATTCTCTCTTAATATTAACACAATCCAGCTGCAGGTTAATGCTCTCAGCAAGGTTAGTTAAGCTGTGATCAAGCACCAGCAATGTAGAGAACATTCAATGCTCAAAGAATTGTAACTCCTCTTTGGTAAAAAGCACCAGGTATAAATAACAGGTCTTGACTGAATGTGTCCCATGGTCATCTTACTGGGTTATTTTGGATTGTATCAATGACAGAAGCTAAACTTCATGTATTTTTCTGGTTATCTAACACCACAGTGGTTTTATCTGCTTTCCATTAGAGTTTATGCTAAAAACCATCTTTAATAATGGCCAGTTGAGACCCTCAACACGTCTGCTGTGGATCTGGCCTATTTTAAGTTTCTGACACATTTGCTTGGGAATGAAAGTGTCAGACAAAAACAGGGCTTAAGACAGCAGTCTTACTAACGGCCCAGTTACCTGTGGAGGACTGTGCATTGACATCTGCACAGTGGACAAGGAGGAGTTTAACAATATCCACGTAGCCCCCGCTGGCAGCTGCCATCAAGGGAGTGATGTCGCCCTTATTCCCTCGATCCTCGACGTTGGCGTGCATTGCCAGCAGCACCTGGGAGAAAGTTCACTTCCATCAGTCAATTGTGACACCAACCTTCAGCTTTTAGTTGTCACAGGGCAACTCCCTGACCAGAGTGACAGCACAGGAACTGCCACTTGCATTAATGACCAGAGCACCCCCGGGTCAAGCTCAGAGGTGAACGGTTCTCTCCCTGTCTTCTGATCTGGCACCAAAACACAAAGCTTTCTGAGTTCTCGCTTTATGAGGACTATCACCTGAACATCTTCAAGGCAGCACAAATTCTGCCCTTAAATAAGAAGCAATATAGACCCAAAATTAACCTGAAATTAATGCAGTGTTGATAAAAATGTGATTAAATAAAAAAGATGGTGTGACTGACACGTGAGTTTATAGAAGGGAATCAATTGTAGTATTTGGGTTTGCTGCTCTTGCTCGGCAGAACAGCTGAACTGCATCTAGAACAATGCCAGAAAAGTAGATGCATCATAAAACATTCCTCAGATAAGTCCCTTCAACCTAAAGGTCTGCATTTTCCATTAAAAAACCCAACAACTAATAACTGGAACCCCTCAATAAGCTGCATTGACCTGTATTCCAAATAATAAAAAATTACAACAACCAGAATAATTAAAACGTTTGCCTATCAAAGAGGCCCCTCAGACAAAGGTTTAGTTCTGACTGCATTTGTTACCTACCTGTGCCAATTCATAATATCCTGCTGAGCAGGCCAAGCAAAGGAGACTCTCCCCTTCTTCGGTGTGTTCATTGACGCTTCGTCCTTCATCCAGCAGCTTCCGGACAGCGTTGACGTCCCCGTCGGAACACGCTTCTGCCAGACTGCGGCTGGAAAAGCAGTTACCACACACTCAGCTCAAAACACACCTGCAACAGCTGGGCAGCTTCCCCAGGCCAGGAGGAAGCCTTTGGGTAAAGACTTATGACATTAGTAGTAAGCATGACTCAAAAATACACCTTACAGATATGTATTTTTAAAATAAAGTATGTGTATATATATACACACACACACACATTATTTCCACAGGTGAAATGGAGATAAAGACTTTCCTAAATTAGTTCTTGTCCTCATCAGTTGCTAACTCACATATGCTCTCATGCAGACCAGATGAAGAGAGGAGAGGTCATTTGTGGGGTCAAACCCCTCTGATGCTACTCCCACTTCAGGGCATGCCAGACACACAGGACAAAGTGCTGACTAGAGGAGCCAAGGCAAATGCCTGGTACAGACAAAGCCAAAAATCAAGCAGCCAAATATCAAAGAGACCCATAATGTGAATATTGCTACCAGACAAATGTCTGATCCTCATCCCTCCTGTTGTGGGACAATTTCCTTCTCTGCACTTGCCCAAATATTTTTTTTTTTAACTTGAAAACACCAGTTTTCATAAGAAAGACCCTTACATTACCTAATGACACCTTAGAGGAAGAAAGGATGGAGCCTTACAGAAGTTTACTGTGTTTCTTTTCATGCACTATTAAAAGCACATTAAGGAAGTTTTCAGACAGATGAAATAAGGCAATTGAAGTGCATGATTTTTTAAACAGCAGTAACAACACAAACCCTACATGGAACACTACTAACTCGTCCTCAAAAAGAATAAATCTGTAAGAGGTAATTACAAGCTGAGAGTTAGAAGGAAAAGACAGGACAAACCCCAAGTCCTTGGCATCAAACAGCTCAGAAGTCTATAATCATGATTTTAACCATCCCTAACCTCTGGAGAGAATTGCTGTTTCCCCTGAGACCTAGGAAAGGACACTAAACCAACCTTGGAAAAGGTGAACTAAGCTTCAACTTATTTTAAACCAAGTCACCTCTCCTTGGCATCTTTTTCTGTACCAAAAAAAACCCCCACAAGGTCTAACAGCAAAGACAACTATTCTTTCAGTCCTCAGAGGGCTATCCTGTCAGGTCCCATGAACTTGTCCACTGGACTATGTCCAACCTGTTTAAATGCTCCCTGACCTGTACTAATCCAAGGCAAGCTGTCCTTAGTCCAGACCTTCCCAATCATCTCAGAAGCTTGGGATTCCTGAAAGTGCATCTCACCAGCAAAGCTCAAGGCAAAGCCACTATTCCCTGTCACTGGGTCCCTCATCATACTCTCAGGCATATTTTTGATCCTAGGTCTGAAGTTCAACAGAAGTTCAACAGGATATGCAGTCACACCTTCCCAACAGTTTCAGAACTGTTTGCATCACATATCAGAGTAGAAAACACCTCAGGAGCCCTGGGGATGCTGTGAAATCACCACGGTGGAGGAAAACCTTTGTGACAAAGAACAAACCGGCAGTTCTGTCATTGTGGGAGTTAAAGGCTCTTCTCGTTATCAGTTATCAGAAGTTATCACATAATACAGTTTCATTTTCCCACAAGTTCCTGAGCAAGATCCTGGGGGAAAAAATCGCTGCCCTGCAAGTGTCCTCTTTCCTGCAGTGTTCTCTTCCCACTTCTAACACAATGAATTAGGTTCACTAGTTTCCAACAAGGTGTGCTGAGGTAGTAACTAGAAAGCAATCCTCTCTTCTACAGCTAAGAATTTAACCCTTTTTTGATGAAGAAATCAACTGTCTGACCCTGAGATTAGCTCAGCTGGTCAGAGCACGGTGCTAATAACACCAAGGTTGTGGGTTAGCTTCCTGTGTGGGCCATTCACTTAAGAGTTGGACTCAATGATCCTCGTGGGTCCCTTCCAACTCAGAATATTCTGTGAAATTTCTGTCTGGTACACAGAAAGAGCAGCATGTTCGAAAGTATTTTTTGTTTGCACTTTTCTCTCACCCTACAGAGCCAATAACCTGATGGGACAGCAGTTACACCCTCAGATTCAACACCTTTGCTTCTGCCAGTCGTGGAGCAGACACGTTACCAAGCACTAACCCTAAAATTAACCGAACTGGAAATAAAAAACACAAACCACAGTTGGGAAAAGGAGGGGGAAGGGGGTGGGGATCAGTACATACTTGTCCACTTGTCCTGTGTTGTGGTTGTTCTCGGCCCTCATCCGTGTCAGCGCGGCCGCCGCCTCGTCCAGCGCGCAGCTGACGGAGGACGTCAGTCTCCGGAGAACCTCGGGATCTGCGAAGGCTTTGCCATCGGCAGTGGACAATTTACCAATTCCTTCAGTGCACGATCGTTCATCAGTCGGGTTAGTAGGAAAGTCACACAAAAGAAACGCAGAGACACCGTTTTAGAGTTCAGCCACATGCACTATTAGTTACACATTGGTCGCAAACATGCCAGAGAATCAGCTACTTAAAACCAACTGCTGACGTTTGACCAAGACCTGAACATTTAATTAGCTATAAGACAAGAGAAAAAAAACCCTATTTTTCAACTGGCAGCTTTGTTACCTGTCCCCAACCTTTGAAGAATTTAAGAAAAAAAAAAAATCCTATCAGGGGAATAAAGATAAATCAGGTGCGAAACCCAAACCCAGAAGTTTGGGTAACAGCTATTACTCCACAGAATTGGTTTAATATTTTCTGACTGCAAAGAGTTTTTCAATTTATTTATTTAGTTTTTCAATTTATTTATTTAGTTTTTCAATTTATTTATTTATTTATTTATTTTCAATTTATTATGCCTTTCCCACCCAGCTCCACCCAAAATGAAACAGACTGAGCTCTAATACATCTTTTTTGTTCTTTTTTTTTTGTAGAGTAGGAAAAAAACTTTAAAAAATTATTAGCTTAAATTCCTAATAATTTACCACTCTAAATCTCCCAACTCTATCTACAGGAACAAAAATTACTAAATGAAATTTCAAACATTTTAAGTATGCTTGAAATCAATGCCCCTCCTACACAGACATTACACAGTAAAAATGTTTAGATTCAAGGAACTTTTACAACAATTTCTTTGCTCAAGTTTTACTCCACGCAGGTTTTACCCCATATAGTTCAGCACAGCCTATTTAACATGTGCACACATCACTGCAGTGTACAAATGTTCAAATAGTGCAAACACTCCCCTCCACACCCCCAAAAACACCCAAATCAATTGATTTCATGTGCTACAAAAACCCAAACAATTACTAGTTTATAGATCAGCCACCTTCACTGGTGGTGAGTGAAACTTCAATTCCTTAGCTGTTAAAGAGGGTCAAATTTGATATAAATCTCAGAAATAAGGCATCTTGTCCCTCAGAAGATTTGCTATTAGGTATGTGCATCTCTCTGCAGGTTTGATTTATGCCACATCTCCCACAATCCAGCTTGTAACTCTCACACAGTAAGTGCCAGAATCACATTTTGAATTTGTACACTGTTTTAGACAATGTATTGCCCCAGTTTGAGAGCATCCAATTTGTTCCTCATCAACATAAGAATCGATACTTACCAAATTTCTCCACTCTAAAACACTTTAGGCCAGCACACACCAGGCACTCTGTGCTCCAAGTGCTGGATTACAGTACTGGAACATGGTGTTGCTGGAAATGATGGAGAGTCCCTATCCTGCCATTGAGACAGACACTTCCCAAAGGATTCAGGAGTTTACTAGGCCAATGGAAACTAAGGTTGAGATGAGCTGCTTAAGAGACTTGTTCATATCATAGAATCACAGAATCAGCCGGGTTGGAAAAGACCTCTGAGATCATCAAGTCCAACCCTTGATCCAACCCCGCCGTGGTTCCCAGCCCGTGGCACTGAGGCCACATCCAGTCTGTCCTTAAACACCTCCAGGGACGGTGACTCCACCCCCTCCCTGGGCAGCCCATTCCAATGGCTGAGCACTCTCTCCATAAAAAATTTCTTCCTAATATCCAACCTAAACCTCCCCTGGCACAGCTTGAGACTGAGCCCTCTTATCCTACTGCTGGCTCCTGGGAGAAGAGACCAACCCCCACCTGGCTACAACCTCCTGTCAGGGAGTTGTAGAGAGTGATGAGGTCTCCCCTG
>JAWWLV010000030.1:2492737-2514427 GCA_035041135.1 Platyrinchus mystaceus
GCTTCCTTTAACAATTCATTCAGATCTTTTTCACTCCAGTCTTCCAGCTTCTCTAATTTTTTCCTAATATCTATCCATGAATGAGTCACAAAGTTGGCCTTGAATAACTGCTGTCCTGTCAGAGCATCTAACTGAACCCCCAAATATTGTTGTATATTTCTCTTTAGTCTCTCCAACCATTCAGTTGGTGACTCATCCTTCCCCTGCCTCCCATCAAAGGCCTTGACCATATTCTGTACCCGGGGTGCTGCTTCCCTAATCCCCTTCACAATACAACTTCGATAATCTATCATGTTCTCTCTTCCCTCCTGTGAATTCTGGTTCCAATTTGGATGAGCCACAGGCATCTTCTGTTCTCCATTTTGACCGTGCACTCCCTGAGGATATTCCCTGTCCCACACACAGATTCCCACTGCTCTAATCATGTTCTTTTCCTCTACAAGAAAATAATATTCCTATTATACTTTGCATTTCTTCCCATGTGTATACACTAGGTCCTAAGAACTGATCAAATTGCTCTGCTAGACCTAATGCATCTTCTAGAATTTTTTTAATTCCTTTCATAAATTCTCGTACTTCGGTGCTTGTAAAAAAAAAGGAACATCTACATAACCTATGCCCCCTTCTGCTCCCTGCATCAGAACCTCTCTAAGGAGATACAGTTCCTTGGGTGCCTCTGGGCCCTGCTCCCTCCTGGCTCCACTCCATGTCCGGGGAGGACTCGGAGAAGGTGCAGGGCTCGGGTCTTGCACCTCATTCTCCCCAGGATTAAGCGGGGGAGGATTTGGGATCACATTACCTGAAAGATTTTCTAAAGGATCCCACTCAGAACTCTTTTTCTTCTTCTGATCTCTTTGTTCACTGCTTGCTGTGTGAACTGGGAATAGCCCAACAGACCCTGTCCAGCAAGTGGGTTATTCGCTCTCCTCTGTATTCCATGGATCCCTTTTATTCACATAAACATTCAATGCCTGACAAATCCAATCTTCAAACGAACCAAATTGAGGCCAGTAAACGTTGTCTGATCTTATGGGACTTTTTGTCCATTCATCCATACAGTATTGAATCACGACTGCCTTGTCTTTACCCTGAGTTTTCCCTGATTTGTCCCACGTGTCCAACATCCTACCCAAAGGGCTCTCTTGTGGAATACTGGGGGTTCTTTTTGATCCTCCCTTTCCTGGGGACCTTTTACTTTTGCCCACCCCCATCCTGAGATGTGGGGACTCACACACACTTTCCACGTTCTTAGACTTTGCTTTAAGCCAGAGCTGAAAGCCGGGAGTCTCCGGCTGAAACCGAAAACGACCGAAAAGTCCGAAGCCACCAAAAACCTTCTGGCTAGAACCCGAAAAAGCTGCCAAAAACTTTGTGGCTGGAACCAAAAACACCCTTAACTGTCCACACAAGTGTCCCTCGGAGCCACTAAAAGCCACCAAGCAGAGCTGCTCAGACGTTCCCGCACTCGCCGCCGGAGCTAAACAGCCTGGTTAACCGGGTGGTCCCAAAAAGCTTTCCCTTTGGAACTCTATACCCCAAAACACCCACACTCACTGCCCTGTTCCCCGCCACCATCCGATATTCCAGGGATAATCTTCCCTTATCTTACTGGGTTTCGTATATGAACTTTGACGGTTGCCCTGGAATGATTTAAATACCGGATCCGGTTTTTTTCCCCCTTTCTTTCGTCCATCCCAGGAGAGGGCACAGCTCTCACAGCTCTCTGGACCGCCAAAATCGGCAGGGTGTGCCTTCCAGGGTCACTGGTCCCCCACTCGGACCGGTGGACGTGATATCCTGGATGAGCCCCCAAAAACTGGGAGAAATATCTCTGATTAAACCTTCAGAGACGGCCAAATAAAGTGAAACAAAGAACTTTATTTTTCAGCGCGCTGGTGCGGTCAGGTCTGCCTCGTGCCAGGGCCTGAGAGCACACGTGGGATGGGAGGGGGCACTTCTTTTAAGGTCTCTCGATTTGCATAATTATTCCTTCATCCCTCCCATGCTCAGCTTTGCTCCTTTTCTCCCTTAAAAGGTGATACAGCCTTTTTCTTGAGTTTGACTGGGTCTCTCAGGGCCCTTTTCCAGTCCATTGGTTGTTTTAACCGACCTATCAGACTGTTTCCCTGTCCCTGCCATGTGGTTCCTGGCAGTGAGCCCTGGTTGCTCTCACTCCTTACAGGCTTCCTGGTTCCCCTCTCTCCAGCAACAGTAACAGGTCGTGGCTGCAACACAACTGCAGCCACAGAAACTGCAGAACACCCTGGACACAAAAACTCCTCATCACGGGGCAACCTGCTTGTAATAAATTTATTCTTACACTTCTATTGGGCCACAAAACACTAATTCTACAGTAAACAGATTTAGGCTGCATGTGAATAGGGTACTTCACCAGTTTAAACAAGTCAATGATTCTACAGCTGAACAGAGAAGGAATGTGCAGTACCACCAACTCCTGTGTAACCAGGCTGTGGCTGGAGCAGGGGACCTTTTTTCCTAAAGCTACCACGGCACATGACTGAACTCAGTGGCAGTCAATGCCAGATGTTCCACACCTTAATGCCATACTACTGAACTATTTAAATTAGCCTGAACTTGATTACAGAGGTGTATTAGAACAAGAAGCTCCCCTTTCAAGGGAAAAGCTTGCTCATCCAATACACACCTATAAACCAAAACTCCCATTTCCTTGTTGACTTTCAGACTCACCAGGATATTCCCACCTTGCCACTGTCAAGGTGAGAGTTTTAAGGTGACCTGAAATGAGCTGGTGATTTCTCAGTGTGATCTGAGTTCAACATCTCAGACACGCAGACATCACCTCAGAAAAACTGCAACACAAGCAGGTTTTTATCTTTGGAAAACACACAGTGAAGCCCCTCACAGCACCTACACTTTGAACATCAAAGGAGACTGCTTCAAAGAGATCAACATTTTAAGTGGCAATGTCCACTGATTCTCACAAAACCCTGCAGATTCAGGGGTGATTATGCTCCATTCAGAGGAACTGAGAAGTTCTAGACTGTCAAAAACAACTGCTACAGTTTGTGGCAACAAGCAGTGACTGCCAGAACAACACTAATTCCAGCACATCACAGGTGCTCCCACAAGCCAGGAAGGCAACAAGGAGGACTGAGCACACCCTGTTCTGTAAGGTCTCAGGTGGCAATTCCCCATACAACTAACAGAAATCTGATGATGCCAAAGTAATTTTCCCAAACAGCAGCTTCATATTACAGCAGTTTCAGAGCCAGAAAACTAAATTATAGCATCGTCAGTACACCCAACCAAGACCCACACTGTTTCTGCATTAATGTATCTAATTTACAGCATCAGAATGAGAGACATAAATGTATTTACAATTTTTGAATACACTGTATTTACATGTGGTTTACTGCATGCTGATTGCTCAGACTGAAGTCCTCAAGGAAGAGGCCACACATTGACTAGTGCTCTTCAGATTAAGAAATTAGAAAATACTAATAATTTACTCTAGTCTACTCATCTTCTAAAATTCATATGCTTTAAAAAAACTCTAAGATAAAGTGTTCTTAAAAAAAGTTATTTACAATAAGCTAAAAAACATTACAGTTACAGGGAAAGGTTACTTGTGTAAGGAAAACAACTGTTTTAAGAGAGAGTACAGCCTGAGTGATGCCATTTGCCCTTTAAAACAAACTCCTTTATTAAAGCAGTCAAAGTGCAAAACCCTCTTTATTAAGTGAAGCACCCCATACTTAAGTTTCTGTGTGATTCTGGTGCACCTTTGAAGAGTTCACACAATATTTACAGACTCAGCGAAGGACTCAGGTTCACCTGTGAAAGGAGACCTTCAGCAACTTGTAATCTCACCAACAAGAATCTCACTGGCATCTGGATTACCCATAAAAAAAAAAACAACCCCCCCCCAAACAACAAAAAAACAGCAAACCTGAGCCCAACTAGTTACTTCAGACACCATACTCTACTCTCCTTACTGCTGTCATTGCTACCATTAATATGTACAATGACACAACCCCTGCTCAGGAACAGCCAATTCTACCTTGCCTTTCAAAAAAACCCACATTTTGACATCAATTTTCCATCACAAAGTTCTCTCCTGGCACACCTGCCCTTAATAAATACATTGGCAGTGAGCTGCCTGTTACCATAAGCTCTATTTTACCTCATCTTTTGCTTCTCCAAGCAAAAGATGGAGTGAAAAAAAGAACAGCGTTGCCCATGGGCAGCACGAGCAAACAGGATGATAAACTGAGTAGCTCAGGCACTTGGTGCCAATCTGAGAGCAGAAAAGCTCAGCCAAACTCCTGGAGTAGGGCTTTGCCAGCTTTCAAATCACAATCAAAGAGTTCTCCTGCAAAAACAGCTCTGCTGGAGTAAAGGTGACACCAGGAGCTGACAGCAGTGGCCAAAGGCAAACATACTGTGCCCAACTTCAGACCCCAAGGATGCAACCATCAGGTAATTTTTAAAAAGACTGTTTAAAATCCTGACTCATGCCTTGAAAATGGCAAAATGCTTGTAAAAATAGGCAAACTGGGTTTCCCTGGAGAGGAAGAAAGTGGCAAATCCCAAATTCCTTAGGAGAGGAAACCTGCCAGGGAAAGACACTACACGAATATCTCTTGGTGGCAACCACAGACAGAGAATAAACATTTTTATTATGTACTGGTGAATTATTTAGACCACAACCAACTAAACCTCCTAGAAGTTTTACACCCCCCAATGGTGTTTTTTTGCTTAGCTGACCACGTTTGAAAATTCTTTGCAAGTTCTCATTTTGAGGATGTTTTTTGAGAAAAGCATTAACCAGAATGCTTCTGTTTCTCAGTGGGTCATTCCAACATCATTCCCAGGCAGGGAGAAGTAGAGATTTGATATGGTTGGGATTATTTTAGGGATTATTTTAGCTTTGTTTTCTAAAACACTAAAAAAACTACACCGAGGCTTTCAGTCTTTCCAAGCCAAGAATCATTACCACTGAATATCACAGTAATGGTCTGATCTCGGCTCCAGTGCACTGAAAACTCACTGTGACCCCACCCAGTGACTGCTCTGCACACAAGAACTTATCCTTTTATATAAATGTGATACAAACTTTGACTATAAAACTGTATTTTCCCCCCTCTCACCAAGTGCATGGCACCAACAGAACTCACTGGCTGCAATTTTTATTTTTCTTCTTCTCAATTAGTATTTGGACAAGCTAAATAAAACTCATTTAGCATGAAATTAAGAGCTGCAGCTTGAGGGTTCGGTTCTTTTTTTAAATTTTATTAATTAGCATTTTGCATTATTTCATGTGTCACCATCACAGTTCCCCATAGATTTCGAGAGCAGCTGAGTTCTCAGTTGCTATAAATCACATTCCTGACAGCAAACTGTGACACCCAAAAATGACATTTTCAATACAATCTGAAAAATCACATGCAGATCATTTTCCAGCAAAAGCAGAAATTTATTCCCCTGGATAGTATTTCCTGGTCTTAACCTCAAAATACCCCTTTCTTCATAAATCCACACTCTTAAAAATAATGGGAACTCCCCCCCAATATCCACTATATCCAGAAGGTATTTTCTATCCAACAGAAAGGGGATGTCTGAAAAAAACCATCACAACACGCACGTGCAACTGGAGAAAACCACCTTTCATTCCAGCTTCCAATTTTCACTTACTTGACACTGCAACCTCTTAATATTATATTTGCACTCGCATCCATTTCAGTGCAGTTGCCAGAACAGGCACCAGCAATCTCCACCACATTCTCTCCACTCTCCAGCACAGCAGCTGTAGCAGAGAGATTTTCCCTTTCCAAAAATCAAAAGCCAGGAAGTGCTTCTCCAGCTACAATTAGTTCTTACTGCTATTTCAGTAGCATTTTGATGACAAGGGTTCCCTTTTCGGGATCATCTTTTACATCAGTGTGCTCAGATATCTCAGAATCTGAACACTAATTTTAAACCCCACACAAACACGAATCCTTGATGAACTGGTCAATATTTGTTAACATTTCTTTTGAGAAATTAGATTCGTTGGGTTTCAATTTAGAAATTTTGAGTTCAATTTAGTCTCAGGTCACTTCAATACCAGGTTACCCAGTCAGGTAATTCACCACCTCAGCCACCAACTTCCACCTTCAGTAAAGCTTGAAAGCCCCATAAGCAAATTCAGCAATGAAAACCAGCTCTACACAGACTCACACATGTTTCTAACAAAATCCCAATCTCCTTAAATAGTTTGAAGTTCCATCAAATTCCTCTCTCCCAGACCAATCCATCCATTTCCTTTGTTTTCTGAATGCAAAGGAAAAATACAGATATTTGACAGATATATTTGACCCATATTTTAGCTTAAAATATTTAAATAAAAGATAGTTTAAAGCTTGTGGCAGTGTTGTTACCATATGAGACTTCAAAATGAAAGAATAATACCAGAAGAGTTACCCCTATAATTATCTTCTCATACTCATCCTACTTAAAATCCTGACAATGCCAGACTTTGCTACAGCCTAATTCTCCACTTTTCAGCCAGTTTGGTTTTCCCCAGGCTTTTATCAGCACAGCAAGGTGACTCTGACCAGCAAAGTGCCTTTCTAGACACCACCCAAACTGGCAAGGGAAGAGAAAGCCGTGGAGCCAGGAACAGAAGATTCCTGCCTGATCGTGACCTTACCCAGCTCATGTACCTTCCCTGTGTCACTCATTCACAATTCCCTAATGTTTATGCTTCCTAATCCAGGAAAATTGATGAAAATCAATCTTTCCATCTTTCAAGACATTTTTTTCTATTAAATCTCCACACAAAGACACATTTGCCTTGCTACAAGGTGACAAGTTCCCAGACACCTTCCTCAGCACTGCTCATTCCTTACAGGAACCACGACTTTCATCACATACGTGCATAAAATCATGCTAATCACTCCCCCAAATGCACTTTGATCCTAATTACATACAATATGTATAATATGGAAGCATCATGGATTACTCTGGTGTCATGATGTACTTCAGCAGCAGCAAACAGCTTTTTCACCCATCTCACTGCAGAGGAGCATCTGGGAGAGATCTCTGACTTTTGGGTTACTTCGTGCCCTAAAGCAGCAGCTTCAATTGGGACAAAAGCAATATCACAATGAAAACTATTTCCAGCTCTGTCTGAGAGTAACAGTTACCAGCTCCAGTAAATTGCTGGGGTTTGCTCTGGTTTGGGTTTTGGGGTTTTTTTTTAATGAAAAAAGAACTTTTACCCGCTGGCAATTAAGGCCTCCTTCCCAGTTCACTTTTGATTGTAAGAGAATTTCAGAGAAATATTCAGGACACAATGCTAACTTTAATCCAAATTAAAAGGACCAGGATGGGATTAAGCAGTAGTTTATGAACACCTACAGGTGTCTGAAAAACCTGAATTTGTTTTGGTGTTTTGCTGGGATTAAATGGGAGGTGCCGGAGAGCACAGTTTAATAGGAGCTTAGCTCTTCATTTCGGATTTTTTTTTGAACGACGAAATCAGGGATTGATTGATTAATTTGTTTGTTTGTTTTTTCCCCACCCTTAACACAGATAAAAGCCAGAAAGATTTGCCAGGGCAGCAAAATCATAGCAAACTATTTGGGTGCCTGATGGCTTTTCCCTTGCCAACCTTTCCGTCCTTCCCTCACCACCTCCCCCTGCAACACATTTATAAACTTAAAACAAATGCTCTGCTAGTTGTATCAGGCTCCTGCCTTGCTGTGATTAGCTAAGGGAAAACTTCAGCCACGGGCAGAATTGTTGGCCTGGCTTTGTTTGGCTTTAAACTGGACACAGTTAAACGGCAGCATCAGCACATCTCCCAGTCACCTGCTGCCAGTGAGCCCAGCGGAGCGTGAGCTCACACATCCAGCACACACATCCAGCACACACATCCCAGCACACACATCCCAGCACACACATCCCAGCACACACAAAGTAGTATTTAAACCCCAAGTCACTCTGTGGGAATTTATTTCAAGCTGAGCTTGAAGTGTGTGCAATATTTACCCACACAACTAGAGAGGCAGCAACTTGGAAAATGATCCAGGAAGCAGAAATCATGAACTCTGAAAGGAAAGCTACAAAATTAATTCCTTACTTTGTGCCATCAAACATGAGAAAATTTACATGGTTTATTTCATTCTTTTACAGAAAAATACCATGGATAATGGTAGGCAATTATTTATTTCCTGGTTCTTCATTTCATGCCTTATCAGAGAGAAATATTTTCTCACTTCAAGTCTGACAACTGCTTAGCTCCAAGAATCTGAAAGACACACCTCAAAGAGCTAAAACTACCACTAAAACATGGGAAGGAGGAACATGGAGATGGCACTGTCCACTGTTGGAGGGTAAGGAGTAAAGAAAAGCCTCACATATCCCTGAGAAACACCAGGAGAAGAAAAACAATTACTCAAGCCAAAGAAGGTGCACAGAATTCCTGTTCTTGACTCCTGGCATTCTAACTCAGCCAAGTATTTCATGCCTCATCCTCTTCAGGGCTTCTGACCTTTGAAAACAAGTTACCTTACAGACACTCACCTATTTCGTGGGGCAAGGAGAAAAGAGTGGAATTACTTTCTGCTTTTTGAGTAACCAAAGGAAAAGTATCACAATCCCTACAGAGCCTGGCTCCAGGACACGACCCCCCTGCACAACAGAGGTGCAGGAAGATGAGAACTCAAATAACCTTTGAATGCTATTTATAGGCCAACAGCCCACTTGAACTCTTCTCCAAATTTCTGGCATTCAGTGGGAAACTGAGCCCCAGTGGGCTGTAACTGCTTTCCTGAATCAGAAAGCAGCTCTGACTCAGTACAGTACCGAGTGACTGTATGGGAAAAAACCATTTGAAAATACTACTACATTTTCAAGCAAAGACCTAAGCAAACTTTGAGGTTCAGTAACATCACTTAACTCAGAAGCCCAGACTTTTAGCCCCCAGTTTATGCCAATTATGCACAGCAAAACAAGCCAAAATACTCAGTATTTTCAGAGGCTGACCAAGTGCACCACTTCTTCTGAAAAAAGATCACCATGCTCATGGTGTATAGCAGACTATTGCATAAATTCATGTTTCAAACTGAACACTTGGGAAACTGAACATTAACCCCTCTCCTCTGCCTAAAAAAGATCCACAGCCTTACAGTGTACTGTCATCATTACATACACACTGCATAAGGAAGATCCTGAAAGTGAGGTCTCTGAGAATGCCACAGTAGGTCACAGTACAAACCCACCAAAAATCAGGATGCTACAGTCTTCAGAAAGAAAATACAGAATTTATTCTACCATGACCCAACTTGAAGAAAGAACACACCCATTTAATGATAACACCCTTCTACAAGAACAGCCCAGGGAGCTCATCCCATCCTATCTGTGCAGAGAGAAACCATAACAAGCATGAATCCCATGGAAGGAGTTGCTTCAGATAATTGGTATGGAAAAGTCCAGCCCATTAAGGTTCTACCAAAGCAAATTTCTTTCATTATTTCCTCCGGGTCTTTGCTCTTAATCTGCGTTAAGACTAAAATAAAGTTGTTTTACCTCTTATTCTGTCTCTCCAGCTGAGGAGGATCAGGCACTGGGTGTGCTAACAGCCAAAAGCACAGCCACAGTGCAAGGGTCTCCTCTTTTCATTATCAAATCTTCCTACATGCTCCTTTCCCTTTAGAGGCTTCCAAAACACGCTGCTTGCTTGGTTTTGGCAATACCAGGCAAAGCCAGCTGGAAGTCAGGCCAGGCTGGTTAGAACATTCCTGCTCACTGTGGTCTTCCTCTGCTACTCAAAAGCCACATAGTTCCTTGAAAGCAGAGATAGAATTTTAGCCTTTATAATGATTCACAGTCAAGGTTTTTTTTTAAAGGACATATCCAAACAGGACTGTCACCAAATACACACACACACAGGAATAACCAAAAGCACACACATGAAGTAACTTGTAACAGTTCTTCAGATAAGTGTTGGTAGATTTAAAGTCAAATTCAACTTGCAAACCAAAGGCAAAAGGCAGACGACAAACTGAGATGTATAAACAAAAGCACAGCTTGCAGGACAGATGAAATAACACTCCAACCCTCCACGCATCAATAGAGCTCAACTTGAGTAACGTGACTGGTTTGGGACAACAAGATACGAAGAACAGAGATCACAAACAGAGATTCCAGAGGAGAACAAGAGCAGATGAAAGTCTAAATAATACAAGTTAATGGCAGAGAAAGATATTATTTAGCAAAAAAAAAAACAACAAACTAATTGAGGGTGATAACCTCAAGTCTGCAAGTTGGCTCTAAGGATGGCTGCACTGGAAAAGGGAACACTGAACCTGGATTTGATGCACTGAACAAACAGCCAAAGCCATTAAAAAACAGCAATTGCTTTGCTACAACTTTCTTCCTTTCCTGGAGAAGCTTTCCAAAGAAAGCAACTCAGTGCCCCCTTCACGTGCTGTGGAACTTCCAGCACTGGAGACAAGTCTGTCTAACCAGTTCCTAAAGCCACCTGTCAGGAATGAATTTGCCTGGGGAGAAGGAAGAGAAGGAGATAAAACTACATCTCCTGAGATTTCTTTCAGCCAAATATTTGAAAGAGTTTTAAGAAGCTCTACAGAATTCAAGGGAAAGGTGATGGCTAAATGACAAGTCAGCAGTGGTTGGTTTGGAGGTAATGCTTTGTTACACAGTGCACTGTGCCTTTTGCTCCCACAGCAAGAGCTTCTTGATGGATACAACCAGGATAACTTTGTGCAATGCAGCAATTATTTAACATTTCCTAGTATGTACTGAATCTTCAACTATTTAAATAATTCATATTCAAAAAGAATTTAACCCGTATTTTTTGCAAGGTGTTTAATGTACTACAGCTTGTTTTAAATCTAGAGATTTAAGTTATTAGCTTTCAAAATCAGGTCTTTAAAACAGCAAAAACTGATTTATAGCAAGTAATGAAGGTGCTCAAGCCCCATTGCAAAAAAACCCACTTGATTCCAAAAGCAGAATCGAAGTGAGTGACAGTATATTTGACCTATTTTGTTTTCCAATAACCTGGTGAAAACTAGCTTGACTTTCTAGAAATAATCAGAATTTGATCATTTACACCAGGCATATGCTGTATTACCATATGTTTTTGTAGAAACTTATTACCATTACTTCCTAAATAGAAAACAGTCATATTTTGTCAAAGGTGAGTTAACAATTGAAAAACAGCAACAGATTCATCTGTTACTGCAAACTTTTGGTGACTCAGTAAATCTGTTGCTTCTGACATTTTAAAAAACCCCAAATATTTTATATTATTATAGAACTGGTAGAGGAACAGTGTGTCATAGATCCACCACCAAGAGCTCCCACAGCTCCCAGGTGTCCCCAGACAGGGCCACAGCACACCAACCACACTGTTCAGGCAGCTCCCAGCCCTGCTCCACTGCAGTGACCTCACTCAGCTCCAGGAGGGGTGGCTCCACATCCAGACTTACCAACCTGACTTACCAGTCTGTCCAGTACAGGGCTAAGCGGCTGGCACTGGTTACTGCCACCATGCTTCAGCATTAAGTTACAGAACACCCAACAAACCCCCTCAAAATGGAAATCTGATCAGCTGATTCTGATCCCATCACCTGCCCCCCCCAACACTCACCTAACACTCAAACTCTGCTCTGAACACTCTTATCACATGTGCTGAGGAAACTTCGTGACTGACAAATGCAGAAAACAACCAGAAATGCAAACAGACTCCAAGCCTGAGTAACTGAGGGTTTTTAATAAACTTTTAAGAGGCTCTTCTTGCAGGAGATACAAGCAAGAAACTGAGGCTTGTCGACCTCCTCACTCCTTCCTCTCTCTCCTGACACATTTCAGAAGAGTTACTCGTTCTGGTGAACTCAAACCTGCAAGAGCAGCAACTGCTTCACTTCCCAGGGTTCCCATCCCTGCTCCCCTCTCTCCCAGTATCCCAAGGACAGCCGCACAGCAGAGCAGCAGGGACATGGACCAAAGAGAACAACTCGGTCCTGGGTACATCCCATCTCACTTCAGGCATTACACAGGACTGGCAATAAAGCACTGCTGCTTTTCTGCTTCCCAAACACTCCCCACGTTCCTTTGGCTGAGGCTGCTCCAAAAACTGATCTAACAAGAAGTCCTGAAATCAATACTGAATGGAAAAAGGTTTTTATAACCACCAATATCCCCATATTGGAACAGGAGAGCAAAGGGGGGTTTCTCTTACAGAAGAACCCAAGTTGCATG
Organism: Platyrinchus mystaceus; assembly: GCA_035041135.1. Taxonomy (NCBI): domain Eukaryota; kingdom Metazoa; phylum Chordata; class Aves; order Passeriformes; family Tyrannidae; genus Platyrinchus; species Platyrinchus mystaceus. Next base: position 2,504,993 of record JAWWLV010000030.1, read on the forward strand.
AAAAATAAAATATGGCAAAAATGAAATGCAAAGGAGGAGTAGAGTTAATATAAAATATATCCAAGACTTTGAAAAAATCTTGTTAAAAGGAGAATTGCACAAGCTGTTTATGACATGGTCATGAAGAACTAGGTGATTAATGATTACATCTGAGATACGTATACAGATATATATAAATATGCAAGAAACTGGAGAGACTGAGCAGTACCCTGGCCAATTTTAATACTTCACAAAATAAAACTTGTAACTTTTTGTTTTGTCTCTTCCTATTCCTCATGCCCTCTGAAGAAAGGTTAAAATCTCAGTATCATCTTTGCCAAAGAATTCCAAGAGCAGAGCTTTCAGAGCTGGTAAGGTAACTTAGCTGCCTGATACCTAAAAGTATTAATTTAAGTGTTATGACAATGAGACTGTTCTTCACAGCAAAATCCAACTGAAAAACAGCTAGAAAATAGGAAGCTGGTACATGTAACACACTGTCAAAGCATGGGAGTTAAATTGACTGAGAGCAGGATTAGACTAGACTTCTAATCTAGAAGCTTACTAGACTAGAAAAAAATATTTAAATCATGCAAAACCTCAGAGAATATTAATAATTCAATTACATGCACAAAATTCAGACAGTTTGTCCAACTTACTGAAAAGCACAACACATCTGTACGTTTCACATACCATATATTCCTTCCCACTCTGAATCTTGGGATGGTGAAGAAAGAGAATGAGCAAGTCATTGTGATGTGCCAGTACCTCAAAGGGCAGAAGTCTCCCAGTTCACAAGACAGTGGTGATTTCAGTGCAGTGCAGCAATGCCTAAAATGAAGCCTATTCCAGCTTTCCTAGTGAAAACTGATTCTCTTATTGGATCCATCTACTGCATCCACAGAACACCAAATATTTCAGATCACACCAGATGATGGTGGAAAACCTTTCCTGGTTTATAAGTCATTCACAATAACTGGACTGAAGTGAGACTTTTGCCATGTTGAAGGCAGCTACAGACACTTCAAAGCTGTTCCTGCTACATTTTTACAATGAAGTTACATCTTTGCTCAAATTCCATCAACCCTCTCTCAGATTCTCCCCAATGAAGACCCCACTTTTCTTTTTTTATTCCATAAACCAACAGAGATCTGGAAATGCATTGGTCACATTTCATGAGTGCAGTGGTGCAGCCATTAAATTGACAAACGTGAATTTCTGTTTCCTGCAGCTCTTCACCTCCACAGCTTCAACTGGAGCTTGGACAGCCCCTCAGACATTAAGTTTCTAATGCCCACCTCCATTTAAATCACAGCTTAGTTACTCATCAGCCCCAAGAAAAGAAAACACCAGGTCCACACGTGAATCCCAATGATCATAAATAACATGATCAAAGACATTTCTCTAGCCCAGTCTTAGACACTTTCCAAGGGTTCTCTTGGATGCAGGATCAAAGCAAGCTTTGGCACTGTTCTTTCAGACCACAGCTGGTAGTGCTGGATCACAGGTCTACCTTGTCACATTGAAGCCCTCTAATGTTGGGGAAATCAAATATAATTTACTCTATTTTAACAAAAAAAACCCCCTCTTGCTGTAAGTGAATAATGAATAGGTTTGATGACATCCCATACACACAAAAAAGCAGGTTGGGTCAATAGGTTGGCAAGTGAGTAAACAGAGATACATACAGAGGAAAGCACTCAATTTTACAGTTGCTGAGTCTCACTCTAACCTTTCAGTTTATCCTAAACCAGGCAGATTTCACCTGGGCCCATTCATATTTTGATCTGTATTTCCACTAAGTAGGTGAACACTTCCACAGTTCCAAAATACACAACCCCACCATCCTACCAGCTTTCCAAAGAGCAGTATCAGGCCCTCAACTATCAAAATTCAGCAGATACTAACAGACAGGTGTTGCTAAACTAGGTTTTCTCTTTCACCATTTACACTGCATTTAATCCCTCAAAGTCTCAAATCCCCCAAGCCACCTATGTGAGGGTCTCCAGCCACCTTTAATACTGTTATTTAACAGAAAAGAAGGATGTCTATAACTCTGGATATAATCCTGTTTGAACACAAGGACAGACTACTCACATCTCTTACATTAAACAAACCTTTGACACAACATCCTCCCTCTCCAAAATACCCTGATTTTCCTCACAATATTATTATTTTATAAATAATACTAGGAGTTTTGAAGAACTTGGTGCTTACAGAACTCCCCTGTGTGTGGATACTCAACAGGAACACCAGGGTTCTAAAGGCAGACTATGTCTCTTTACCACTTTCTTCTGCATCTGTTTTTTGATGCTTCATTGTCAAGGTGTTTCAACACTCAGACCGAGAAGGATCACCCTCAAAAGCTCCAGGATTTTTATCTGGCCACATGCTTGAACCAACACCTTTCCCCTCCCTTTTAAAGAAAGAACCTGTACTGCAGAAAGAGGCTGCACAACACAAGCAAGTCATTTCCCCTTCCTGATGCCCATAAAAGTTGGGAACAGAAAATGAAACGGCTTTAACCCGTTGGAATTTCCCCACTTTGCCCTTTTACAGACACCTGTTGAGGGACTCATGGAAGAACCTTGCCAAGAAGAACAAGAGCTCTGAATGCCCTACTGAAAAGGACATTTAATAGACACCCTTCCTGAAGATCCACAAAAGAGCCATGATTCTTCAGAGCTGGAATATTATTTTAAGGAATCCACAGTACCCTCATTAACAGTGGAGCTAAATGTTCCTAGTGCAGAGCAGGACTCCATTGTCAGAGCACTAATAATCTGTTTAATTACAGCCTGAAAAATGGAAACATCTCCAAACAGGATGGTTCTCATTCCATAGGTTATTTTACCTATAAATCCCTTCTTTGCTCTACTGGGAGTCAAACTGAAAGAAGGTATACAAGAGACTTGGTTTGTTTAGGATAAACCTTCCCAAACAACAGGATTCCACTGTTTTAAGATATCTTCAATTTCTGAACATGAACACAACTGGCGGTCATAGAACAGTGAAGTCTCTTGGTCTCCAGATTGTAGAACTTTTTTGTGAAATAACACAAACACTGACAGTTGTTTAGAGGTAGCTGTTCACTAACAAAGTGCCTGTTCTTTCACAGAATGAAGGATGGTTGTCCAAACCGAAGGCAATCAGGCAGGTTTTCAGGGGACCTGGCAAACACAAGGAACCTAATCCTGGTTTTGGGTACATGGAGGTGAACACGTGTGTGTAATTGCTGTTATGCCAAGGGGGGCAGGCACAACCCTCTTGTTAGAAATTCTGCTTGAGGCTGTCACCCTGAGCATCCAAAACCACAAAGGGTTTTAACCCCTCCTGAAACAGAATTAACAAGTTGAACTGTGAAAAAATATCCAGCATTGCTATGGTGGGTAAATACAATGTACAGAAACATTTTCAAGCAGTTCAACTAAGCTCTGGCCTCTACACTTGCACATGCAGTGGCTCTCAAATCAAGACAAACAAAACACAAATCCTACAAATCTTACAGAGCACAGTGGCTGAAAATCACTTCTGCACAAGTGCTGTGAAGAAGAACATCCCATCTGGCTGCAATTGCTAGAACTTACCTTCCAGAACTAATAAACAACATGTCCTTGTGAGATCTGAGCATTAAAGGATTCAGGAAGAATGAGCAAAACTCGTTTTGCAAGTCATACTCATTAAGATCCTAATGACACAGCCACAAACTGTGTGAGAAACCCCAAGAAATCCAAGACACTGAATGCAAGATCGACCTTCCTCGAGGTTGGGAGGTGGAATCAAACCTCTCATAGGAGAGGGGATCATCACAACCGAGGCCAAGCTACCCTGGGAACTACAGACAAGGCCATAACTAAGCTACTTGTTTGAGCCACAGTCCTGCCACCTGCTTTTCCAAGCCATCCTTAATGCTGGGGACTGAGCTGAGACTAAAACAACAGCAGAAATCATTTGCTTTTGCCAAACTGCAAAAGAACAGAAAGGCCCAACACGAGGCTGCTTTCTTTGTTGCCATGATGGAAGCCTGGAAGCTCACTTAAGGTTAGAAAGGGTATTTTCAGCCAAACCAGGAAGATAAATCTAGTGAAGATGTTAAAATGTCTCCCAGAAACACTTCTCTTTCAATCACTGTCAAATTATGCCTTTTATTAATAAACTACCATGTCCTGTAGGTTAGCCTGTTATTTTCAGTGTTCAAATCTGCAGTGGGAAAGAAAAGTATAGCTTAACTACAGAACTTTCCCAAGAGTATTTTCACTCCTTTGATCTCACACATTCATCAAGTGGCATTAATTTTGTCCAGTCTTTTCAGAGAGGGAGATGGGAGCACTCAAACAAAAGCACTCTTGGAGATCTGCTCTTCTTCCCAGAGTCCTTCTGTTCTGCCCACGTTCTACATCCCTTCACCAAGGCACTTGGGGAATCAAAGCATGGAAACCTCAGATTAAAACCAAATCATCTGATCCTGGGCACAGGTGGCCAACTACTGCTCACAGATCTGGGGACAGCATTCTCTCAAGTGTTACAAGCAGCAAAGGTCCCACCTGGGTGTGGTAAATACCCTGAGATCATTGTGACCACTGCAGCCCCAGCTCTAAACACACACCCTGACAGGTTATAAATCCAGAAATAGGCTTTGGGACACACCAGCCACCAGATACATAAGAGAAACTGAAACTCATTTTCATGTTAAAATGAAAGCACTTAAAATTAACTTTATTTCTTAAAAAAATAAATCAAAAGCACTTTAAAAAAGTGCTTAAAAAGGGAGCAGTTTATTCAAATTCTCTTTGTGCCCAGAATATCCCAGGAATAGTGTGTTTTCCCTGCAAAACAAAGTTTGGCCCCCATGAGTTGCAGCAGATGGGCTGCTGCGACTTTCTGCTGACAAAAGCTATGCTGTGTTCTAATTTGGGCTTTTTTCAAATTCAAAATGCAAAAAGAGCCCAAATCCCAAATCCCTGCTCCCTTTGCTTCCTCAGAATAAAGTTCTCCTTTAAGACTGCACGTAGCTTTACATCTAAACACCTGCAAATAAATGCTATTTTATCCAGCTCTTAAGAGTGTTCAAAGGTAAAGTCTGAAAACTCCAATTTCAGCACACACCACAATGATCAAATGGGATTTGTTTCCAAGCAGGGTTTTTACAGCTTTTTATCCTTGGAATTTTGAAACTGACAAATAATTTTCAAATCCACTGCAAACATCCCAGTCACAAACCCCAGGAAGATTTAAATTAGTCAAGTTATCCCTATAGAGGTAGCAAATGTAGTGGCACTTCGTTCATCAGGTCTGGTTTCAAAACAGGAATGTTAAATATGCATTTTCCAACAGTGACATCTCAGAATTACAGAATGGGAAAACGTTGTGAAAGCCAAAGGAGAGAAACAAGAATTTCACCTGTAAATTTCTGGAGTAATGAATTAATAATTATATATTGAAAAAAAAAAAAAAAGTCATTTTTAGCAAGTCTTCCTTCCATTTTCTCCCCTTTAATTCTCTGGCAACCCATGTAATCAAGGGAGTGAAATACCATTTAATCCAAATTAGGTTTTCTAACTTTGTATGTACAGAAAGAGTGGACCAAGCAACCTGCAACACCTGTAAGAATTACAAGTTGTTTTCCATGCTCTGCTCCCCATCATCACCATGAATTCCCAGACTTGTGAACATTTTACTAATGTCAAACTTTACAGGCTGACAGATCTGTGTACAAGTAAGATTCAGACAAAGAAAGTACCTGCTGCCTCCAGTAAGGCTTCTAGTCTTGCTTGTGTTTCTGGATCCACAGTTCTCAAGTCTGCCCCTTCTGCAGCACTCGATAAGAACAACTCCGACGTGGTTTTAAGTACTGGGTTATCAAGATCTTCTTGGTCCAAAATAAATGATTCGACCTGTTGGCCAAGTTAGAAAAAAAAAAACCATTTAACCATTTTTGAAGATTTAAAGTAAATGTAAAATATGTATTAGAAAAAAAAAAATCCCACAAAAGTAATCTAAATATAGCATCACAATCATGTTTTAACTGCACGGAGTATAGAACATAACTGGAAAAACCATCTGGTCAACTCGCTGAAATTACAAGTTGAAATTATAAAAGAAAAAGCTACAAAATCCCAATTTATTGTAAAAATCACATTCAACAAGATCTTAAACTGCAGCAAGGTCAACTCAGATTAAATACTGAATAAGTGTTATGCATGTTTGGACAGTTAACCACCAAAACAGGCTGCCACAAGAGAGGCTGTAACATCTTTGTCACCATCTACTGTGTTATTAAAAAAAGCCACCAGTAATAACTTTGGTACAGCTGGACCTGAATGCCAGGGAAAGATGGAATGTTTTCCCAAAACGCCTTTCACTTCTCTTTTAAAAGTAATTTCAACTAACGTAGCACAAAGATTTTGTTTGTTTTGAGCAGAACCACAACAGCTGACCAAAATCCAACACCTAAACGTGTGTCTCCAAGCTGGCACTCGGTACTGCCCCAGTCTTTAATGTCTTCTGGACAAGAACAGATCTGCAGGACGATTAAGCAGGCAGGTATTCCAGCCAAGCAGCAGCAATGCTGTCACACCAGTGCCCCACGTGATCTCCAAACACAAGCCCATGGAATTACTCAACACAACACGCTGCAGTTTTATGACAGCCTGCCAGAGTAAACAAGGATACCTGACTCACACTCGAATGAGAGCACAGCAGCATTTCAGGATCTCTCCCAAGTTCAGACATAATTTCCCCTATTTTCAGAAATATTTTAAGATAAAAACACTATTTCATAATTACATGTTGTCTGTTCAACACTATTGGTGCCTTAAATACGCTGCAGGAATAAGACATACCTGTTACACAGCCACTGCTGCCCCCTCCCACTTCACGCCCCAGTCTCATCTTCCTTTCTCCATTTTCCCCAAGTATTTCCCCCTGTCTTCCTCACTTCAGCCCTATCCCACACCACCTCAAGAAAGGGACAGTTAATACCTCAACAAAAATCAAATCAGGCCATCTGCAAATTCTTTAACGTTGTGTGAACAACGTTAACAGGATCTGGGAGCTGCACAGAGCCCTGCTATTCAAGAGCCACTTGGGTTCATTTCTTCCCTTTTTTGATATGGAAATGGCTGTAACACTATCCCCTGGTGTCCAAGCCAACCCTGTGTGCCAGTGAAATGCTAACATAGGAATATAATGGGAATCAGGAGGAAGGATGACTTTCAGGAACACACAACATGAGTCCACGTCTCAGTGGATATGTGTGATCCTGGCTAAAGCCAAGACTGCAGGCTCTGATTTAGGGCTCAGAGAACCAACATTCCTGGGTTAGTCCAGGCAACAGCCCTAAAATAAGAGAACTGTCGCTGCAAGAAAGAGTTGAACATTAAACAGGCAAAAAATTAAACCAGTGATAAACACTTTTACTACAAACAAAGAAGAACTGTTTACAAATCACAGCAAAATGCATCCCCACAGCAAGATGTCCCTCAGCAGAACCCAAACTCCAGGTCAGTCCTTAGACAGCTTATTCCTGCTGGCATGAGCTCTGATGGAAAACTGACTTCGGGGAAAATTCACCCTCACCTGCAGGAGCACTTCAGGGTTTTCCATGTTCTCCCCCCAGACCACACAAGGCACTGACACACTGGAAATATTATTGCTATGGCAGCACGTTTGTGTGATCTGGTGAAGGGCAGAAAATCCCGCTGTGTTCATATGTGCCCGTTCACACACAGAGCTGAGAACCAGACACAAAACATTTTACTACATGCTAATGGGCTTTTTTTCTGTGACAATTACACCACTTCATTGAACAGCAGCCCTTCCTTTTGAGGACATACCAAAAGGGGTAAAAATGCCACCAAGCACTGCACTCAAGAATAACAAACACTGCAGAAACACTCAGTGGCTCCCGGCAATCCTTGGCGTTCAGCCTCAGGAACAGCCAGACAATCCTCAGGAAAAGGGAAGCCCAGCAGACCTGTCAGAAGCCGCCCCACTGCAAGGTCTAAAACTTCACGGGTTTGACACTTTGGGAAAGATATGGACCATTTTCTCCCCGATTGCTGGCACCTGCCAAGCTCACCCGTTTATATTTACAGGACATTACCAGTAACAATACACCTCTTGAAACTAAATCAGTGCTAATTCACAAACACTGTCAACTTGCAAGGAACCTCCCTCCCCCCAACAGGGAGAACGTTTTGCTCACAGGAACCTCGAAACGAGTCTGTCTTTTTAACACTGATTACGCAAACACCACCTTTTAAAGTGAATTACAAATACAGTTTTTACTAAGGGCACAAGCTGGGTAGTACTGGTGCAGTCTGCTCTTTTCCCCACCCTTTTCAAGTCTTCCTGCTCTCTACATGAGCAGCTGTACTCCCAGAGACCTTGCACACTTCAAGTCTCACACAAAAATCTCGCTTCGTATACGGTTATTTTCATCGTAGTTTTATATCACAGCAAGAAAAGGCAGCTGCTTTCATTATTTCTGCACATGTTGGGCATCAATTTTTAGGTTTTGTTTTGATTTTTAGGAAGAGCTTTAATAACATACCCACAATACAAATACAACTTGAGTGTGAAAATACCGAGAATCCATATGCAAAATGTTAAAATAGCTGTACCACTGCCAGTCTCCCAAAAGAAGTTTCAGTGTATTTTCAAGTCAGAACATCTGACATTCCTGTAAATCAATGCAGTTTCTCACACACTAAGACAAGGCTAGAGAGGATGAACAGTTGGATATCTTATCACTAATAAAAAGAAACTGCCTAATTGATCAGATATCTCTTGTGAATGGAAGTGACCTAAAAAGATCACATAATAATAATTCAAAAAACCCCAAAATCAAATTACCCGAAATATATCAAACAAATTTTGCTATTTAAACGAAAAATAAAACTTCATTTAAAAATCAAAACAAACAAAGAGCCCAAACAGATTTCATATTAGCATTCCTGGAAGACGTAATACACTGCTTATGTGGGAAAATTTAGGCACACTGCTCTATTCTAATCAGATCTGCAGCAAAGTGATAGAGTAACCAGTCACTGGGCTATTTTTGGATTATTTTGAGAGCTGCTTTGGGCAGTTAATAAGCATCTTACTTGGTAAGGCTCATTAGGAACACATGGATTCCAGACATTATTCTGACTGCCAAAATAATTGCAACTTGGAGTAATTCCCAAGGAACAGCCAGGAGAGCCACATGTGCACGGGACCCACACCGGGTGCCCACGCTCACCCACCCAGAGGGACCTCCCCAACGTCCTGCCAAGGGCCGCAGCCTCTGCAGCTCCAGTTACACCGCTGGATCCTCCCTCCAGGGCAGCCAAATCGCAGCTACTCGGGCTCAGCTGCACCGGTGTTTGTGTGTTAATGCACCGGTGTTTGTGTGTTAATGCACCGGTGTTTGTGTGTTAATGCACCGGTGTTTGTGTGTTAATGCACCGGTGT
>JAWWLV010000030.1:2514527-2525167 GCA_035041135.1 Platyrinchus mystaceus
TTTGTGTTAATGCACCGGTGTTTGTGTTTTAATGCACCGGTGTTTGTGTTTTAATGCCAGCACCGAGTTTACCGCGGGGCAGGGGTGGGTAAAGGGACTCTGCATCACCACCGCTGCTGGCGGTTCGGGGGAGATGGACAATGACATGCACATTTCTAATATTAAATCTAAACTGATCTTCCCTATGTTGCACCACTGCAAAGGACTTTTCCCAGAATAGCCTGTTCCTGACAGGCTACAGAGGATGGAAAAGCTTCCTGGGTAGTGGCACAGCACCATTCCCTCCTTCTGCAGCCAAGGGCAGCAGCAGAGACAGCTCGTTCTACCTTCTCCTTCCATTTGTGCCAAACCAGTGCTTCTGGGAACCCTTTCTTTAGAAAAAGCTTTGATAGGGAAGAGAAAGCTGCTATTAAATCATTTCCTTGAACTTGCATTTTCCAGGAACACCCTGAGCTGTGAACACTTTCCTGGGGTAACAATACTCCTTGCTCTGTGTTTGTGGAGCATCTACAAATAATGAGGACCCAAGCCCTTGACTGGGACTCCTAAACTCCTATTTTTTACACAAATAAATGTGATTTTTGTGTTAGGAAAACCCTTCTCTATCAATTCCATTTGGACATTTGTCTAAATACATCTGAATATATGCAGAGGAACCTTGGCTTCCTTAATGCTAATATAGGCCTGTAGATCAGGCTGAAAGTTCATGCCTATGAAGTTGAAATAGATCATTTATATTTAAACTGTTTTCCTTCCATAATTAACAGGATGTGCAATGCTGTATTAGGATGACACTAGAAAGTTATTGTGCCTTTGTCTGACAGTTTATGTTGTCGTGTCTTTTTATTAAACTGAATGCCAATACTGGATTAATACTTGCAATCCTGCTCTAGAAGTTTTGGGGAATACTAATAGGACACAGCACTAAGTGAAGACTGAAAATGAGTTTGTATTTCAAATTTGACATCAAACCCCTTTAAACTGCACACATCAAGAATGACAGCTTCAAAAACATTAAAAACAATTATTCCAAGGAAAAAGTAAAATGACAGGCTTTGTCACTGACTTGGCACTCTCAGGAGCTCCCTGTGACAAATAAATCCACCAGACACCCCGGTGTGGACTTAACACCAGCAAAAGGCCTGGCTTTGGTTTACCTTAAGATGCACTTTTCAACACTCTTCCCCTGCCAGCCCAAACATTTTTGCACCTACTTAAGCTGTCTTCCTGCACTACCATTTCAGTTGCAAGGGATGGAGTAAAGGAAGAGGAAAAACCACACAGAAATGTGGGTATTTTCACAAACCTTTCCGTGGGGCCTCAGGACACCGTCCTTCCTCGGCACTTCAAAGCCAGAGGAATGAAACAAACACTTCAGGGAGGTACTTCAGAGTCAGTACATAGAAACAACGTGGAATCATTGGGAACAACAATTCAGACATAATTAATGATGTAAAACCATACCCACTCTGTTAGGCTTGAACTGTAATTTCTGAGGACAGTTTCTGCCATTAAAAAGCAAAGTTCCAGCCCAAGGAGACAGAAGCCACCACGACCTGTGAATCACCAAGAGAGCATCGTCCAGTTCTATGGACCGTGTGATTACACAGTACCCTGCCAGCCCAGGGGGGTACAGGGTGCTCAGGGACATCACCACCTCCATGCAGAGAGGATAAAGTACCTGAAGCATCATTTCCAGGCACTGCTCACCTTGTGACAAGTCACTCAGCCATCCAACACTTTCACAGGTTGATTGAACACGTCAAAAAGGGAGAAAACGCGGAGGAGGCAACAAATAATTTTCTACCACCTTACTAAATTTCATGGAGGGTCATTTTAAAGGGGTCTGACAAGCTGGAAGATGACTCTTCTGGGAACAGCCAGGCACTAGATCAGCTCAGCTCTGTGTGAGTCCACAATCCTGAGCATCCCCCACCTTCGAGCAGAGCTGTCAGTGCTCAGCACTCACAGCAGCAGCTCTGTAAAGCAGGATGAGGGTGAGGAGAGAAGGGGTGCAAATCTGTTTAGCTCCAACTGCAACAGGAAGCTGACTAACTCAAGGCAGGATTATCTAAAGGACAGCCCTTATTCCCATAGATATTTAGCAATTACCAGCTAATGAAACAAGCTGCTATAGGATCTGGGCTGTGGTTGAGTTCATTTCTGAACACAGGTTCATGTTGCAGACGCTGCTATAGATACAGAGTAAATACAGCTGGACACAACTTCATGTTTTGCCACTGCAGGCAAGGCAAGGCCCTCATAGTGTCCAGCATCTACATGTAAAACCCAGTGTTCTTGATGTGCCATCACACACAAACTGACTAAAATGATGGTAAAGTAGAGAGAAAGGCAGTGAGAAAGGGTTGACATCTTTAAGGCTGCTCCCCTCTGGCACCCCAAGTCACCAGCCAGTGCTCAAAATTACAGCTGGTACTGGAAACATGCATATAATACATTGGAATTGATGTTTTATGGGGCTCTTCTTCCTTTCCAGAGATTGATGATCCCGGGTTTTCGATTTTCTTGCACTGATACTGAACCCTGAGCTGACACTTCTGGGTGAGCACCTGCCAAAATGCTTCACGTCAATTTAACCACTTACCTGATTTCTCTCTTAAGCAACCAACTGACACTTGATATTTTTATGCCCCTTTAAGCAGTTCTGAACACTACAAACTACACCTTATTACACCTGGTCAGAGCTGTCTGATCTATGGTTCTCCCACAAACAAGTTTATTTGTATTAAAACACTGTTTCACAACAATAAGCAACATGACTGCACCCTCAGTTAACCCTCACAAAAATTAAGCCACAGGACAGGCCGAGTCCTCTTGGTGCATAAGGGAGTGTTACAAACTTTCTCTGTACAGCAGAAAAGAAAGCTTTACTCATCTCAGTAACTGCTGAAAAAACACAAACAACTGTGAAAACCAGCCCTCAGCCATCACATATTCGATGTCTGATAAACAAAAATAATTATGACTAAGTTCTCCCGATGTACAAAACAATCTCGTGCAGCAAGGAGCCATCATTTACCCAACTGGAACTGACAACTGAAGCACATTCAAAATTCACATGAATCCCAGCAAATCAAGTGCCTGTTCTTGGCATTCTCAACAGTACTTCATCCTGAAGAAAACCACTGAATGGAGACCTATAAGCTTGACTAAAATAAGCATCACTTGCACTACACACTCCTTATTTTCACATATTCTATCTCAGTCCACTCTAAATCATGTTTTCAGTGCTACATCTTCCCCATGTGACTTAATATTCCTTCCTGCCCCGTTTTTTTCTGTCTTAATAATCCTGCAGAAATAGTGCCTCATCTTCATCTCAAACCAAGAAACAGCTGGTGGAACTAAATATTCTAATTTATTAGAATATAAAACAGAATTGTTGCATTGATTTAGCCAGGGCTTTTAGGATGGGGTCCCTGCTCAAGTATTAAATCCCAAGCATTGAAACAAAGTGAAAGAAACTTTGAAACAGAAGATGGATAAATGCATTTGTTTGCTGATGCAAAAGCTCACACCCAACCAAGATGGCAAGTATTCCAAGCCACCTTCTTGGGAATGACCTCTCTTGTCAATCCAAATGGACAATGCTTAAAAAGAAAAGAATCATACAAGGGGATCTGAGGAATGCAATAGTAATTCAATAATCTGTTCCCAGGCCAAGCTATATGTTCCAGACAGAGAAATCTCAACATTTAAAGTGATTAATTATCTAGAGGATTATAGCAAACTGAAAATCATCCTGGGCTTTCTGCCCCTCTCAGAGCCCAGGCTGGTGGCAGCTATTCTCTCCAAGGCCTGGATAAACAGGTCTGTGCATGCTGTACTTCTGCCAAAGCAGCAGAAACCCCAATGCAACTCCTGAGCCATCATTTCAAAGAAAACCCATCCCAGCAGAGAGCCCTGTGTGAACTGTGACCCGCCAAAAGCTCAAGATGCAGCACTACAAGGGCTTAAAAATGTAACTGTTTCAGAAAAACAATTACAAGGGATCACATTTATCTAAGCTATTGAATTTATCCTAACAAATCCTAAATGTCAAACACCCACTTCAGAGACTCCCTCTTGCCCTGGCTCCCCTGTCACCCTGGGGATGAGCACGTGCTCCAAACCACAGTCAGGGACCCCAGTTTGGAAGGAGATCATTGAGCCCCAAAAACCCATCTCCCCTCTCCCCTTGGCCTGAAACACGGCTGACTTACAGCCCACCCACCATGGGACACCAGCACTTTTATTCATGATTTTGGAAAGGGAAAAGTTCAGCTGGGTTAGGGATTTCCCTGGAAGGAAATCTTGGTTAATCAGTAATCCCTGTGTTTTCCTGAAGGCAAAGGAGAATAACTTAGGGATCCAGCTGAAATCTAATGTTAAGAATATATAAATAAATGTGAGAGATCAGTTGGCCCATTGTCCACCAGTTAATAAAACATCCTTTTTTCACTAAGGAATATTTCTTCCTGCAGGATGGGTATGCAGTTGGGCACCTTTCAAAAGGCCAGGAGAACCAGCTACACATGTCTTTTCTCACCTACCACCAGCATTCTGACAAACACAGCATCAAAATTCAACCATAAGTAACCCCTCTCAGTCCAGGCCAATTTTCCTCCAGATTCTGGGATGCTTTGGAAGAGCTGAAGATGAAAATAATTTTGAATAAAATCTGCATGGTTCCCTCTTTAAAGCACGAGGCAAAAATTTGTAAGTGGTTTCATCCCATGACAAGCAATTAAGAAGTAACAGGATCCAGCACAGGATCAATTCTTTCATTTATGATTTATCATAGTAAGTGTTTTCTACCTGCATTTGAGCAGAAGGTGCATAATGTTGGAAAAACTGAGAAAATTTTCTAGTATTTTATAAAACTTTCAAATAATCCATGTTACCTAAGAAAGTAACGACCTGCAGGAGTAAAAGGAAGACGGTATCCAATGATAGGATGTGTTTCCATAAATTTCACTGGCTCAGCATTCCTTCAAAAATATGTAAAGTGAAACCTCTGCAGCTTCACAACAAAAAGGGAGAGCTACTTCTTAGGGAAAAAAATACAGAAACTCTCTGTATTATGTTATAATAAATATCTGTATATATTATAAACTACAGCATATCATCCTAATTAAATGATCACCTTCATGCAAATATTAATTCACCTGTACCCCTCTTACTGAGAGGCAGCACTGTTTTTTGACTGTGGTAACAAAGTTGCTACAAAAAATAGTATTTTTTATCATTTGGAAGTTAAACCAATCTTCGCTTTATCCTAGACCAAGGTCACACGAGGCAGCAGTGAGAAAGTTTTTATTTGAGACAACCTCTGAGGCCAGGCTTTGTTCAAAATCTTCCTCATTTTATCTAAGTACTTGAACAAATCACTGATTCCCGAAACTTTGTGGAATGTATCCCATTCCACACATGGACATTCCCACCAGGAAGATAAGAGGACTCTGGATGGTGTTTGCATTCCCCTTCCCTCCACACCAGCCCTTCTGCCCAGGGAGGGCTGCAGGGACGGGCTGAGCTCTGGGCAGAGGACAAAGCTGCAGCAGCACCATCCAGCTGGATTCCAGCATCCTCCAAGGCAAGGAATGGAGGGAGCTCAGCATCCCAATATCAAGCCCCAATTTAAATCAGAACACAAGAACTCCTGATTCACCACTAATGCTCAGATGAGCCCTTCCCACCCCCCACCAGACTGTAACCAGTTGACTGGTGAAACCTATGTGCAAATTTGTACCTAAATATAAATGTTCTGCTAAATTTGGCCAATCTCTCCTTACCCAGGGGTTGCACCACATATTTATGTAATTATACAGTAGTATTTCACATCTTTACTTTCTACACCTATCATTAGAAAACAGTTGCTGACATTTATTTTAGGTCATGTACTCAACTGGGTCAAGCTGCACTGAAGGAAGAACCTGAGTTCTGCAAGAAACCTCAGAAATCAGTTCATTTGGAAGTGTTATTGGATAGAAACTATTAACCATCACTAGACTGATTGTTTCTGGCTACCACAGGCCAGACTTGCAAAGTTACTGAGATACCTACCAAGACTTTGCCAGAAGTTAGATGCCTAATCAGGCTGGGAATAAATGAATAACCTACTAACCAACCCTCTGCATCCTGAAGAGTCATCTCAATACTTCTGGAAACCTGAACATGTTATCTCTTGATTTTTTTCTAATCAGTGAATAATTCCTGCAAGAAAATTTTCTATCTTTTTCCATGTCTTACCTCCTCAACTTTCAATGAAAACCAGAAAAACATCAACTGCTGAACTAAAACCTACATTTTTCAGAGAAAAGGCTTTTCTGTTTAATATTATCTACCTGAATCAGCATCTACTTTTTGAATTTCTATTCCTTATGGTAAAGAAAATGCTGCTATTTACATTCTTTCTAATATGATGCAGAAAACTAAAATGTGAGCATTTCATTAACCTCACAAGTCAAACTGTGCACACCATTTACAGAGCAGACCCACTTTAAGAAGGTTCAGTAACACAGCAGTGACTTTAATAGACAACACTGCCAATATGAAACAATTATGTGTTTACACTGAATTTAAAAGCCAGTTTAGAAATCCCTCAGTTTGGGGAGGGGGACCCTGGACAAAACCTCCAGGTACTGAAGTGCTCTGGAGAGTGTGTCACTGGACTATTCACTCTGCTCCTTGTAGGAGGGATGTTATGTCTGATCTTTAATTATGCTTTATGTAAATATCCCCAGAGGTTTTATGCAATAGGTACAGGCTTAAGTAAGGCGAGTTGGTGGAGGCAGGTCTGGAGAGGGAAGGAGAGCTGAGCTCACTCCACAGCCAAGGGCTGGGTGAGCTCCAGTTGTCACTGAAGGCCTCCCAGCCCCTGAATTACAGAATACCAGAGATTTGCTACATTTACACACTCCCTGCCAACAGCCACTTAGTGAACCGAGCTCCCAGATCCCCGGGTTCTGTGGGCACAGCTGGCCTCTCCTGCTTGATTTACAACAGCTCAGCAAATGCACCATCCATGAGCATTAACAAGGCCACATTTATCACCTGCTTCAACTTTGCTGCCATGAGGGTTTTTGGAGAGGACCTGCACGTTCTGTGGCCAACAAAGACCCCGCGGACACTCCCTGTTCATCACTGACCTCCCAGCACACCTTCACCTTGACCTACAGCCCTCACAGCCAGGGGGGAGGAGGCTCTTTAAGGCTCGTGCCTTTGGCACCACTGTAAGTGCCAGCAAAATTCAGGAGGAGTGGTAACAATAACACTTAAAGTCACACCAAAAATCTCACTGGGAACAAGTCGTGTTCAAGGCTGTGAACAAGGCTGTGTTCAAACCCTGATCATGCTCAGAAGGCAACTAAAGCAATTATTTGCACTGAGGTCAAAACCACCTCATCTCTCTGGTGGTGGAAGCTCCTCTGAGTGCCCAGGAGATCCACAGCTCCCTGTTTTACCCAGGAATAGCACAACCCTCCTGGCCTCTTCCCTCCATGCCCACGGGCGTGCTTCGGCTTGCAACTGTTTCTATTTGCATGGGATAATTTTAACTGGCAATTCTAGAGAATATTCTGCACAGCTGCATTTAAATTTCACGCCGTGGACCTGATACAACTCATTTGTACAGGATCCACTTCAGCCCCTAGTTTCCCAACCTGGTCACTACCATAGGAAAAAAACTGAGCTAGACCAAAAAAGCTTGGATTTTCTCCCAGTTCTGTGAGGCAGGATGAATGTGGCACACCCTCCTCACCTGTAAAATGGGGACAGCACTCTCCACTGTAAAGCACCTGGAGATCTGATCTCAGAAATGCAATGTATTTTCCAAAAGGTTAGGCTAAAATACACTGCTCTTTTCATTCTCTAGATAAATGCTTCGTTACACTCTTTGTCCTGAGCTTCCCTGATGATTTTCTTTTCTTCCCCAATTTGCCATTTTGACTAATTCAATTATTTTAGCATATTAAACTCAGACTAATACAAGGATACAAAACCTAAATACCACCCCACAGGCATGCAGCAGTGCCTACAGAATATTGCACCATTACTTTTATGACTTCAAAAGTGGAGAGAAGAGTACAGATCAAGGCAGCATGGCAAATACTCAGTTTGTTTTGGTTTTTTTTATATAATTCTCCCTTCTAGTTCTCACTAATTCCACCCACTGGTAATAGCTGAAGGCATACACCCAAATCAGTGACTCATGGCACAAGACCACAGTCCAAACAGTCACTGACTGGGTTCTCAAAGCAGCCCTGTTCAAGAATTGCAATGTTCCATCCCTCGACCTGAACTGCCTTTGCTTTGCCCCAAAAAATAATAATAATTAAAAAAAAAACACCAACAAAACAAAAAAAACACCACTGACAACAGGTGCTCCTTTAGTTCTCTAGAAAAAAATTGGAAAAAAAGAAAAATTCCCCCCTTGGTGCTCCCAGGCATTCCCTGCAGCCCAGCACAGCAGCACAGATGTGAGGCACATTCTTCCCACTCCTGCTTCTTCCCCAGGTAACTCCCCACAACCAGAAACACAAGACAGAAGAACTCTCCAGGCAATTACAGCTTTGAGATTAGCCCACCTCCTCTCCATGTGTTCTGGAAACCTCCAAGTGTTTTAATTCCAACTTCATTTTTCCTAGTCTATATTTTAAGTAAAAAAGGTTTTCTCAGGTTTTTCAAAGGAGTCATTTAACTTTAACAGCTGTTTGGGAACCTTTATTTTCTTTTTACCTCAATGCCAACCTCCCAGACACATTATTTATAATAGGCTGTCTTTCTTAATACTTGCTATTAGTCAAAAGAGTGCTTAGTAAACACCTTAGCTGTCCAATCTTCACATCCTTTAAATAATGGGGTGGGTTCAGAAGGGATAAGCTCTCAAAGCAGGACTCTGCTCACCTTGTAAAGAGCCACAAATACCCTGATACAGCACATTTCCCATTCTTTTCCAGGTTCTGTAGCCACTGATTTGTATCTTCAAAGATGCATTAAAATGTGACATAAAAGACCTCCCAGAGAGCAGAAACTCATCAGTTATTTGAGTCCTATTCTACCTACAGTAGGTCTTCCAGCTCTCTGAAACAGGTATGTGCTGGAACACCTAATCCCATATGGGACTGAACATGTATGTTCAGGACACCCATTACACAAGGAACATTCACATGCCAGGGCTCATCTGCCTGATCACTGGATTTGCAGTTGAGGTAAATGCCCTGCTGTTAACACCGTTTCTAATGTAGGTTAGGTGGTCAGGAGCCAAATGCAAATGTGGGTCTGTGTCAGTTTAATCACTTTTTTTTTTTTTTTTTAATTCTGATAAGACCTGTCAGTTCAGGTTTCAAGGAAGGCCAGACAAAAGAGGATCATCACTAGAAGGCCAAAAATATAGCCACGGGAAGGTGAGTGCAGGCTTACCTCTTCAGAAGGAATGTGGGAAGTACCTGGACCCCAAATCAAAAATGGTGTCACCTTGGCCAATCCCTTCCTCCTGCAGAAGCCCAAAAGACAGGCACTGCAACAAGCCTGGACTGTCAGCCACTTCCTCCTGCTTTCCACTAAAACTACAGAAAGGGCTGTGATGCTTCTGTGACCTCAAGTCTTCTTGTAAAAGAGACAACAAGCATTCACCTTTTGGTGAAGGAGGAGCTGGCAGCAGTGACAGATAAAAGCCTTCCTTTACCCTCTCTCCCTGGGCTACACAAAGCAGTATCAGATTCGATTTTACAGGTCCAACAGTGCTCCATGTGGGTCGGGATAAGGCCCGGGTCCTTCCCTCCCCCACAGCCTCCCCTTGGAACTCCGCGCAGGTTTGCAAGATCAAAGGCAGGCACCTCCATTACCCTCTCTTCCATTTTGTTGGGCAAGAGATACTGCTATTACACAAAAAACGTGTGTGTGCACAGATATATATATATTTATATATATATATAATGAAGCGAGGAATTTTATCAGCGCCTGGGCACCCCCAGCCCGGGCAGCAACAGGGGGTAGGCGTGGGGGGCGGCTCCACTTTGTTCTCCTCCGGGTGCAGGATCTCTCGCCGTGCCCCCTTCCCAACCCGCCTCCAGCCGGGAGCCGCTCCAGGGCGCATCCGGGAGGCGGCGGGGCCGGGCCGGGCCTGCCCCGGGGGGGGGGGGGCCGCGACCCCCGCGCCCGCCGCCCCCTCCCCGCGGGACCCGCCCATGGCCGCGGCAGCCCCGGCAGCGGCGGGCGGGCCGCGGGGAGCCCGGCCCGGCCTGTCAGGAAGCGGCGGAGCGGAGGGGAGGGGAGGGAGTGAGGGCGGGCCGGGATCGCTCGCTCACCTCGGACACCTCGTCCTCGTCGCTGCCGGAGCCGCCGCCGCCGCCACCGCCGCCACCGCCGCTCCGCAGCACGGCGGCCGCCAGCTTGAAGTCGAGGGCGGCCTCTCCGGCCGCGGGCGCGCCGGGGCCCCCCGGCCCGCCGGGCCCGGCCTCGCCGAAGAGGCGCACGGCCCGCAGGCCCAGCGGGGAGGGCCCGGCCGCGGCGGGCGGCGCGGCGGCGGCGGCGGCGGGCGGCGCGCGGGGCGCGACCGAGTCGATGTCCTCGTCGGCGGCGGCGGCGGGGCAGTCCGTGATCATGGCGGTGGTCCGGGCGCGGCCGTCTCCCGGTCC
>JAWWLV010000030.1:2525267-2536691 GCA_035041135.1 Platyrinchus mystaceus
CGGGGCGCGACCGAGTCGATCTCCTCGTCGGCGGCGGCGGCGGTGCCGTCCGTGAGCATGGCGCTGGTCCGGGCCCGGCCGTCTCCCGTTCCCCCCTCACGGCACCGCGGCAGCGCCACTAACTTCTCACACCCTACCCCGGCCGCGGCCGCCGCTCCCGCCCACCCCGCCCGCTCCGCGCGCGGCCATTGGGCGCGCCGGGCAGGCGGCGCCGCGCCATTGGCTGCGGGGCGCGTCAGTCAGCGCCGCGTCACGCGCTCCCAGCATGCTGCCCTGAGAGCGCACGCCCAGGCGGTCAGAGCGCGCCGCCCCGCCCCGCTTCCTGAACGCCTCGCGAGGTGATTGGTCCGTCGGAACGTCAATCACGGGCTTCGCCAGGGCTGCGGGCGCTGATAGGGTAAGCGCACTGTCGATCAAAGAGCATCCGGGAGCCGCGCGTTTCGGTTGGTCCTGAGCAGCGTCGCTCACGGCGCGCGGCGTCTGGCGCCTTCTGATTGGGTGCTGCCGCGCCCTAGTCTCGCCCCCCCCTTCAAACCCTTCTGCGGGCTCCGTCAGCGCGAGGTGCCGTCACAGGCCCGCCCTCCCCGGGCGCTGATTGGACCTTGAGGCTGTCAATCGAGGCGAACGGCCCGCTCCCTCCGCTCGCCCCGCCCCCTGCCGGGCGCGGGGCACCATTGGCTGAGCGCGCTGTCACTCCGTGCCCGCGGCCACGCCCCCTGTGACGTCACCGCGCGGCCACGTGTCCCGCGGTGCGGGGGGGCCGGGGGGGGGCTTTGGGGGGTTTTTGGGGGGTTTTTGGGGGTCCCGGCCCCGCGACCCCCGGCGATGTCCCCGCACGGCCCCGGCCCCGCCCCGCGCTAGTTCACGGAGAGGTTGATCTGCGGTCCCGGGCGGTTCATCGGCTCGAGCTGCGGGGGGACAGCAGATCGTTCGGGGTCGCACCGCGCCCACTCTCCCCCGGCGCCCCCCGCGCCAGCCCCGCCACCGGCTCGGCCCATCGGGGCTTCCGGGGCACCACCGACCTCCTGGGCGCCGCCGCCCCGCTCCGGCCGCTCCCGGCGCTCCGTCCCCGCCGCCCCCGGCCCGGGCGGGGACCCGTCCAGCCACGCCAGGTCGTGCGGGGGGAAGACGCGCTCCAGCCCCCTCCGGATCCCCACCAGCGCCAGCAGCTGCGGCCGGGTCCAGGCACGGCTCAGCACCGCCGGGGCCGGGGCAGCGTGGCCCTGTCACACCCCGCTGTCACCCCGGCAGAGCCCAGGGAGCCGGCCTGTCACCCCTCCAGGGGACCGCACCTGCCCGGCAGGGACACCCCGAGAGCTGAAGGATGGTGGCAAAGCCACGCTGTGACCTCGCCAGGTGCCCCCGCCCAGGGCAGCACCCAGAGGAGCATCCCGGGGACCCCACTGGGGTGGGTGGCACCTGTGTCCCCTTCCCAAAGGAACATCCCGCGGGGACCCCACTGGGGTGGGTGGCACCTGTGTCCCCTTCCCAAAGGAACAGCCCAACTGGGGTGGGCAGCACCCGTGTCCCCTTCCCAAAGGAACACCCCACTGGGGTGAGCAGCACCCAGCCCCAACCCCAGGGCAGCGCTGCCGGTTCCAGGGGTGTCGTACCATCACCGGGAAAATAATCGCGGCCGTGGTGGACTTGAGGACCCAGAGCAGGGCCAGGCAGAGGAGCTGGATGACGGTGAAGAGGTGCACCCGGCGCAGGGGGACGTGGCGGAGGTAGGGGAGGTCTGGCTGGTGCTTGGCCGGGATCAGGAGCAGCCGCACACGGTCCAGGAGCTGCAGCGAGAGGGCAGCGGGTGGGTCACACACCTCCACCTCCCTGCTGGGCCCCGGGGATGGCAGGATGGGGTTTTGCCTTTGTTTCTGCGCTTCAACCCTCCTGCCATCTGTGCCGATGCTGGGACAGGGCGTTGGTCTGCAAGACCGGTGGTCCTGGTACCACCACAACCCCCAGGCCAGGGGGGGCACTTTCCAGGCAGACCTCTAAAAAAGGGCTCAAGGTGGCCTTAATGGGTTAATTGTGAGATAACAGCCCTTGATCGAACTCTGCATGCAGGAAACTGCTGCAGCCTCCAGAGAACAGCTCTGGGTTTCCCAGGCAGAGGGAGGGAGGGAGGGAGTTTCCCAGCCTGTCCTACAAAGCAGGATAATTGCAAAGAAAATGTACTGTTTAGAGGGAAAAGTGGTGTAGATAATTCTGGAGTGGGGATTTTTTTTTCCCTCTCCATAGGTTTCTCAGGAGAAGAAGAGAGCTGGCTCAGCAGCAGCAGTAAAGGACCAGCAGGTCCCCAGCTCCCAGGTGGGGAAGTCCCTGTGGCTTTGAGAGCAAGTCTGGGTTATCCACTGGTCCCTCTGCTTCTCCCAAACCACCTGACCCATCAGTGCAGAAGTTAATCCAGCTCCTCAGCACCCCAGATACCTCCCTTTCCCTTTCCTCTGCCCCAGAAAGGTGCTTTTCCCCCTCCTTGTCCTGGACCTGGCAGAGGAGACAGCCCCGTGCCAGGCTGCACATCTTGCAGAGCTAAAATCCGGGCTCTGCTGTGGAGCTGATGCTGAGCAACCCCCCTGATCCCCAAAACAGCCCCCACCAGCAGTCCCAGAGCAGCCCCCCCTCACCTGGATGCTGTTCAGTGCCGCCACCCCCATGTGCAGGAACACCCCGTACAGCACCGGCATCGGGATGTGCTGCAAGACAGCGGGATGGGGGGTCAGCAGGGCTGTTCCCTGGGGGGCTGTGCCTGCCAAGCGTCCTCTCCTGTGTAAAAGCCCCCACGTGTGTCCACAGCCTTTGCCTCCTCCATTCCCAGCAGCCCATGTCCTCCACAGTCCCTCTGGATGCCATCCCGTCCCTCAGGTGTGTCACTGCACCTCCCAGCTTGGTGTCACCTGCAAACGAGGTCCACCCTGCTGTCTATATCCTGAATGAAGATATTAAATAGTGTTGGCCCCAGTAGGGACCCTTGGGAGACACTACTTATTACTGGTTTCCATTTGGATGTTGGGACACAGACTGTAAGTCTCTGGACACGACCATCCAGCCAATTCCTCATCCATCTAAGAGTCCATCCTTCAGTTCCACAATTTCCAGTTTGGAGATGAAAATGTTGGGGGGCCCATATCAAAGGCTGTGCAAGGGCAGCCTCAGGGGTGAGGAGAGAGGTCGAGGAAAAGGCACCTCCCACCTGCTCCCAGGTGATCCAGGGGCACTGGAGGGGCTCTTCCTAACGTGGCAGTGGCAGCAGGTGAAAACCAACAGCAGCCAGGCTGGGACCTCCATGTGACAGTGTGGAGGGTCACATGGTGGTGGGGTGTGTTTGGAGAGCACAGGGGACCCCGTTGCACGCGGGGACAGTGGCCAGCTGACACATGACCACAGTGCCTTTTGTGCTGACCCTCCTGTGGCACTGGAGCCAAATCCTTTGCCCAGGCCCTACCCATGCAGTGCACAGCCAGGGATCGATGGAACAGGGGACAGCAGGATGAGGAATGCCCCAGCCCTGCAGGATATGGCCACCCCCTGCCTAGGATAAGAGGCCTGCCCAGCCCCCAGACTCCCTACCTTGAGCACGGGGGCCAGAAAGACGGAGACTCCCATGAGGACGAAGACGGCCAGGCCCGTCAGCCTCTGCTCCCTGTGTGTGGCAGTGCAGGTGTCACAGGGGTCCCCTGAGAGCCCATCCCCTTATCTGCCCTCCTGGCTCTGGGGTCTCTGCTCTTTTCAGCTTGGGTGGGCACAGGGAATGGGAGCATCCCTGGGGAGACACCGGTGTCCCCAAAGCCAGCTCTGATGGCCAGGGTGGGTATGTCCCTGTCCCCTGGCTCTGCAGCCATGGGCGAGGGGTCCCCCCGAGCGGGGCCCAGGCTTGTGTACCTGATGCCCAGGAACTCTGGGTGCTCGCCAGGGGCCGAGGTTTCACTCTCCTTCCTCAGGCTCTCCATGTGCGCCAGGGATATGACGGTGGCCGAGACGTACCAGGGGAGGCCGGTGACAGAGGTGACAACCATCAGGAGGGAGACACAGAGGAGGTCCAGATGGAAGCCTGCTCCTTTCTGCAGGGGGAGAGGCAGCAGGGCTGGGGGTGAGCTGTCTCCCCGGCAGCATCAGAGGGGCAGTGGTGGGGTCTGCCCACCCTACTGGCTGGTTTGGGTCCCACTCTGCCCTGGCTGCTTCCACAGGGCCCAGCTGGGACCTGGGTCCTTCCCCTGTCCCCTGCTCACCTGCAGCTTGTATTCCTTGCGGTTCAGGATGACGGCTGTGGTCTGCTGGTCCATGAAAATGAGGATGGTGACGAGGACGGCGGGCACTGCGGACACCAGGCACACCCACCATGGGTTGGCTCCAAAGGGGACGATGATCCAGCCCCGTGCTGGGTTTGTGGGCTGTGGAGAGCAGAAGGGTCATGGCAGCTGCCACACAACTCTGTGTGGCACAGTGCAGTGAAGGACCAGCCCCAGGTGCCCAGGCTGGAGCCCGACAGACACCCAGGGATGTGGAGAGGAAGAGCATCCTCCTTTATCCCGGGGATGCTTCTGGGCAGCGTGACCTACCATGTCCTCTACAAGGACATCCTGGCTGTGGCAGAGCAGGGGGTTGCTCTTGGACACCTCAAGCCAGGAGCTGGGCACGTGCCCATGGGAGCAGGTGGAAGAGGTGGCACTGGGCAGCGGTGATGGTGAGCCCAGAGAGGTGGCAGTGAGCACGGGCTGCTCTGAGCCACTGCCAGCCCTACCACACAGCCAGGGTGAGGAGCCCAAGCCCAGAGGTGAGCCTGTGGCTCTTGCTCCAGTGTGAGCTGTACAGGGATGTGGTCAGTCCAGACCTGAGCCAGGTTATTTAGAGAGCAGGGAATGTGTTGAGCCCCTTCTCATTTGCTCATACAGCCCACACCCCTGTAGGGCTGCAGCTGGCATTGGGAAGGGCAGTGGCAGCACTGTGGGGGGCACAGCCCCATGCCCTGACAGTGCCATGTCCACCCTGCCAGCACCTTCAGCTTGCTGGGGACAAGGAGCTTTGGGGTATCCAGGCCCAGGGTGGCATCGACAGCGCAGGAGGTGAGGATGGCCAGGATGACGGCGAAGTCGCTCACCAGCTTCCGCACCTGCACGTGGAGATGGAAAGGGTTCCTGGGGTGCCTGGGACGGGGGCTGCTCCAGCAGCTTCCCCTGGAGCCATCCCCACACCGATGGGATGGGTGGCCATTCCACAGGGGTGGCAGAAGGATGCTCACCCCCGCAGGGAAGTAGCGGCTGCTCCTGAAGCGCTTGAGGGCGGCGCAGGAGAGGAAGGTGCCCCCAAAGAGCAGGAAGGAGATGAGGGTGACATCGGGCACGTACTGACAGCTGGTGCCCAGGAGGTGCCCGCCTCGGTCCAGGCACTGGGTCCTGCTCAGCCCCTCTGGGGTGGTGGGAGGCTGCAGGGACACAACAGGAGGTGAGGGGGGGTCGTGCGTGGACACTTCGGGCCCACCCCAGCCCCTCGCCCACCTGCCTGGGAGCAGAGACTGTACCTGTGGGGGGAGCAGGGGCGAGGGCAGCAGTGTGTCATTCCCTGTAGAGCTGTGACCTGCAAGGGAACGAAGGGTCAGGCTCTTGCTGGCTCCATCAGGGATGACTGGGACAGTGCTGCCATCAGTGTGGCTCCTCAGGCTCCCCCCAAGGGCTTGGGATGCTGGATGGGGCCCCATGGGACCCCTGAGGTCCTGGGCCTGGCTGGTGCCAAGGGAGCACCAAGGGGGGATGCACCATTGTCCCCAGTTGTCCTAGCACTGATCCTTTTGGTGTGGGCGCTGTTTCCAGGGCCACATGTTGTGGACACATCTTCAAACCCCGGGAAAGATTCTCTGGTTTACAGACTGGGCTAGAAATGGCAGAGCAAACCCCTCCAGCCCCTGTCATCCCCCATCCTGGAGCCACGGGAGCCAGGCCAAGGCTCTCCTTGCTCTTGGCACTGCCTTGTCTGGTGCCAGGGCAGTTCCAGGAGGCTGGGACGGATGGACAGACTGCATGGAGGGAAGTGGAGGAAGGTATGATGTGGTCGGGCAGGTGAGGACGGAATTAAACAGTCTCCTCCACCGTCTGGCCAGGCAGCAGGTTTCCTGTGGGGTCCTGGGGCAGCAGCCTCCTGCTCCCCACCCACCTGCAGCTCTTGGGCTCACCGGGGCTGGACAAGTTGCAGGTGCAGCTGTAGGAGGTGACGTTGTCCAGCCGGTACTGCCAGTTGATGGGGAAGGCGTCTGCCAGGCTCAGCATCTTCTTCAGGGAGTCGTAGATGAATATCAGGCTGATGAGTGCGCAGAAGCCTTCCTCGGTGAAGCGGGTGAAGTGCCTCACCAGGTGACTGGCCTCAGTGGCCACCAGCACCACGCCAAAAAAGGCCACCCAGAGCCCGATCCAGAGGCGGAACTCCAGGTAGTCCAAACTGTGGTCCCTGGGGGGGAAGGGCGACCCAAAACTTCACAACTGACACCCGCCTGCAGTGATGGCAGCCCGTACCCATCCAAAAAACAGTGGCCTGAGGACCCGTCCTTGCCAGGGAACTCACTGGCTGAAGGAGAAGAGGAGGCGCTCGAAGACCAGCACGGGGCCGGTGCTGCTCAGGATGGTCAGGGGTTGGCCCGAAAAGAGGCAGAAGATGAAGCCAGCAAAGGCCGTGCCCAGGAAGCTCTCCAGCACCCCCTGGAACACAGGGAAGGGGTGCCAGGCACATGGCAGGGAGGGTGGTTCTGGGCCTGTCCCTCCCAGTGCAGGGTCAGTGCTGGGGGAAGGAGGAGGATTTGGGTGATGCTCAGGATGCCCCAGGAGCACTGGTGGCACCAAGGAGCCCCGTGGGCTGGGCTGAGCAGGGCTGATGCCAGGCACCCCACGGCTGCACTGACCTGCATGTTGGCAGTGGCGTCCCCCAGCATGCCCCCGAAGGTGATGGCGTTGGTGACCGTGGCCAGGTAGATGTAGAGCACTGCCGAGAGGCACTGGGGGTGCAGGGCGTCGGAGAAGTCGCTGCCGTACCACGGTGCCTTCCTCCGGATGTCTCGCAGCAGCCCCCCGAAAAGCCTGGGGCAGAGGAGAGGAGGGAGGTCTCAGAGCAGCCCCCACAGCTGGGCATCACCCTCCACACAGCCACACGGCAAGGGATGGTCCCTTCCCCGGGGAAACAGCAGCTCAGAGGGGCTTGGTTGCCCCATGACAGCCTCTGCCCTCCCCTGAATCCATCACCCACCACCTCATCCCTCCAGGCACCCACCTGCCCGTCCTCTCCAGCTCTTCCCCAGAGCGTGGGTGCCCTGGGCTGGCTCTGTCCCCAGCTGCTGCCATGTCCCTGTTGCCAAGGGGCTGCTGCTCTGGCGGGTCCACAGCGGTCCTGTGGCAGAGCAGAGCCTGAGACAGGCTTCAGGTTGGGACCCTCAGGGGCCAGATGCACCTAGGGGACACTGTGAGGGCAAAGGGATGATGGAGAGGGGACAGGGGTGCAAGCAGGGTTGGGGGACCTCCTGTATTCCCTGATAATGGGGAGGAGAAAGATCAGGAGGAGGAGGAGAGACTGGAGATTGGACTAGGTGATCTGTGGAGGTCCCTTCCAACCCAATCATGATCTCCAGCAAGCCTTGGAGCCAGAGCTCACAGGACTAGTTTTGTTGGAGCAGCTGGGCAGAGCCTGGGGTGTCCTGCTCAGAGGATGAGCTTCACATCCAAGTGCTGAATCCCAGCATTCCCAGCAGCTCCTTTTGAAGGGCATGTGGGGTGGTCTTGCCACCCCCTGCCAAGTGGGACAGCAGGACTAACAGCATCGGGGACCGGAGCTGTGGTCCTTGGCTGGAGCTGCAGAGAGGCTTGGCTGGGAGGATCTCCCTGCTCCAGGGCAGCTTCATCCCCATGGAGATGGAAGTTTCAATGTCACAGGCAGGGGTTTGCCCTCCAGGACCCTGCAGAGGGGCTGGCAGAGGTTGGGGTGCTCCCCCCCAGCCCACCTCCTGCGTGGAGATGGGAGAGAGCTCGGCGGAGGAATTCGGGCACTGGGGTCCCATTTCCCAGGAGGAAGCACAATCAGCTCATCCAGGAACGTCTCCATCCCAGTGATCAGGTCCTCTTGGTGCTCAGCCTGCCGGGCAGCCCTTTGGAAGAGCTGTGGGGAGGTGCTGTGATTTAGCCACCATGTCCCTGTGTTCAGCCCCTCAGAGCCTTCCTCCCAGCCTGCAGCCTTCACCAAGGAACAAACCCACCCACTTCAGTGCAACCAGTGCCCCTACATCCTACAGACCCACCCCAAACCTTAGTGTTCTTATCCTGGGCGAGGGAAACCACCGGTTCAGCCCATCCTCTGCCCTCCACTGCTGCCTGGAGAGGAGAGAAGCCCCGATGTCACCATCCCAGGCCCATCCCAGTCATGAGTGCTGCTCCAGGCTCACCTCATCCATCAACAGTGTGGCCATGGCCCTGCCAACCTCCTGGTAGGCTTTCACTTTGGGGGGACCCAGCAGGATGAAGAGGAACCTGTGGATGGGACAGCACAGCTCTGGAGCATCCTTCTGCTCCCTGGGGGATGCTTCTCCCAGGGGAAACCATGGGGATGCTGGGGACAGCAGCTGGCCAGGCCTGGAGAGCTCCTGCCACCCTAAGGGGTGACCACCCTTAGAGGGTTGTCACTGCATGTAGAGCCCACAACATGGGACACCAGGACCCCACTGGATCCCAGGGTCTGCAGAAACCCGGGCTGGAGGGTGTAGGGGGAGAGGTCTTTGGGGCAGAGGAGGAGGCATCCTTGGCTGGAGGTGTCTGTGGGATCCTGCTCCTGGGAATGTTGCTCGCAGGCAGGATGCAGGAGTGTTAGGGAAGGAGAGCTTGCTGGCAGCGTGGGCAGCAGGTTTGACAGGACTCTGGAGACATGGGAGGAAACTGGGAAGAGAGCTCAGGGTCCTTGATAAAATATGGTGAAAATCCCACACCTCAGAGGCTGGTGCAAAATAATGAGGTCCACAGAGGGACAGTCCAGCCAAAAGTTTAACCAAGCCCTCCCCTCCTTTCCAAAACTGGCAGAAACTGTCACAGTACGGGAACCCTGAGGCTGCCAAGTGGTTCCAGGACACTACCCTGAGCAAACCTCCGGAGAGGGGGCAGGGAAATTCCTCCAGCAGCATGAGTGGGGTTGAGTGGGGCTCAGCAGAATCTGCTGCAGCCCTGATGTGGGGCTGGAGGTCCCCCAGAGCCTGTTCCAAGGGGATGGGAGGTGACAGAAGCCACCCGGGATTGCTGTCACCCGGGCATCTGCACCACGGCGATGTGAAAACCTTAA
The DNA here is from genome assembly GCA_035041135.1 of Platyrinchus mystaceus. Lineage (NCBI taxonomy): Eukaryota > Metazoa > Chordata > Aves > Passeriformes > Tyrannidae > Platyrinchus > Platyrinchus mystaceus. Next base: position 2,534,565 of record JAWWLV010000030.1, read on the forward strand.
AACCTTGGAGATGGACCTGAGTGGGAGACAGCCCCGGGGTGGTGGCTGTGCCTTTGGAACAGCCTGGCATGGCCACCAAAGGGTTTGGTGCCATGGGCAAAGGGATGGGTAGGGACAGGCTGTCCCTCCCCTCCCGTTTGAGGGGGGGAAATTCAGGGCAAGGGGCTGTCATGAGACTCTCGAGACCCACGGGGACCTGCCACCCATCTGCCACCGAGGACAGAGCGGCAGGTGGGTGGATGTCCTGCTCCTCCCAGCTCCTGCCGGACGGGTGCTCTGGGCAGAGTGACCAGGAGGTGGCAATGTCCCTCCTGATCCCCGCCTGCCTCCTCCGCGCGCTCCCTAAGGAAGTGCCCAGCTCCAGAGACGCACGGACCATTCACCCTCCCAGCTGCGTTCATCAGCCGTGGGGGAACACCTCTTTCCCTGCTTCTTTCCTCCCACCCCGTCCCACTGCTCAGGAGAGTCGTGGCCAGCGGGAGGGCAAGAGACTCCCTCAAACCCGCGTCCTGCCGCCAGCCCCGTGCTGCCGGCAGTGAGTGGAGAGCGTCCAGAGCCTCCTGAGGACAGGGAATGCGGATCCCAGATGGGGATGACCCAGGGGATGCCCCTCCCAGGCTGCCCAACAGATACTCCACTCTCAGCCCATCCCGAAATGCTCCTAAGGAGCTGGGAAAAGCCGGAGGGGAAGCAGTGAGCCAGGATTCTGGGACTGCTTGTGGCACTGGCTGCAATTCCCTTTGCTTTGGCCAAGCAAAGCCCTGTGTGCCGTGGGAGGGAATGGGGAGACAGGGACTAAGGGGGAACAGGGACACGGGCCGTGCTCTGTTACCTGCTGGGGAGAGAAACTTCAGCCAGTGAGCCGAGGGACACCCCGTGCCTGAGGCGAATGAAGGCGGTGAAGGGCTTCTCCAGGAATTCCACTTCACCGACAGCAACGTGGGCAGCTTCAGCTCCCGGTGGGACCTTCTTCCTAAAGCGGTTTCTCAGCTGAAAGGAAAGGGATGCAGTGCTCGGGATGCAGTGGCTGGGCACCTGGGATGCAGCAGCTGCTTCCAGCCCAGCTCCATCCTGCCTTACCTGCTCCCTAAGAGGTGTTTTGGAGAGCTGGGCTCCAGGCTCCGACCTGCCTTTGGCCTTCTCTGCAAAGAAAGGGAGGAAGCCATTCCTGCAGACCCACACGTGCTAGTGAACAGGCAGTGTGGGCACTGCCCCAGGCTGGTGGTACTGGAAGGATTCCTGGTGGGATACCTCGACAGGGAGAGAGGGTGAGCTCGGCGAGGAGCTGCAGCAGAGATTTTGTGGGCTGGTGCCGTGGCTGGAGGAGCAGGAGGGCTGCCAGGCGTTCCCTCAATGCAGGCTGCAGCTCTGCTTCCTCAGGATGCCCAGACAGTGCCTTGTCTGCAGCAGGGACAGAGACAGCCCTGAGTCCCCCTGGTTCACTGCCCCCCTTAGCTGGAGCAGCAGCCATGGCAGGTGCCCAGCTGTCATTCACCAGTGCTGTTCTACAGCCACCTCCTGGTGGCCTGTCCCTCTCTGGGGACCAGCCCATCCCAGGAGATGACCTCTGCATTACCCATGTACCGATTATTTCCTTGAAACTGGCAGCATCCAGATCCAGGAGCACCGTCCCCTTTTGCAGGCATGTCCTCAGCTGGAAGAGGCTGTGCAGGGGGAGGGCTGGGACGTGGGGCGCACTCCAGCGCTCCCCGCCATCCTCCACCTTCTCCTCGAACTTTATCCACCTGCTCAGTGAGATGTGCAGGGTCAGCAGCAAGGCAGTCCTGTGTCCCGTGCCAGGCAGTGGGAGCTGGACCCTGTGTCCATCTCTGAGCTTAGCATGGGGGTTTGGGGGGCCCAGAGGGGTCTGCGGTGGGTTCATGCAGCAGGGGCAGTGGGGCAGCCAAGGTGGTCACATCCCCATTCCTGCAGATCAACACCTCGCTCCGATCTGATCGGGGGATTTCAGCAGTCATGGGATGATAGAATGGTTTGGGTTTGAAGGGACCTTAAAGCTCATCTTGTTCCAACCCCTCTACCATGGGAAGATACACCTTCCACTAGCCCAGGTTGCTCCAAGCCCCGTCCAGCCTGGCCTTGGACACTTCCAGGGATGAGGCAGCCACA
>JAWWLV010000030.1:2537071-2570109 GCA_035041135.1 Platyrinchus mystaceus
CTCCTCACCCCTCTGCCCACACTGCCGTGGTGCAGCCAGGGATACACTCTGCTCTCTGGGCTGTGAGCACACAGTGCCGCCTGATGTCCCATCTGTCACCCACCAGCATCCCCCAGTCCTTCTCCCCAGGGCTGCTCCCAGCCCACCCACCCCCTGGCTACGCCGGGACTGGGGGTGGCCCTGCCATTAGCAGCGCTGGCTGGAGTCAGAACAGAAGCGTCTTGAGCTGTTTCCACGCTCAGGCCATGCCAAATATTTTAACGCCGGGCACAGACAGAGCTCGCCTTTGTCTCCCGGGGTGGGCGCGCTGCCGCGGGGCGCTCGCCGTGCTGCACGGGGAGAGCGTGCCCGGCAGGGCAGCCGTGCGGGGAGAAGGGGGCTGGGGACTGGGCAGAGCCACAGCCCGGCGGATTTGGCATCCCCTGCAGACTGTCCGACCCCGGGGGAAGAGGCATTGCTGCTCCCAGACGCCTGTGGCCCGCGTTCCTGTGCCCCTGCCGAGCAGAGGAGCGGTGCTGTGGGGTACGGGACATCCCAGCCCCGGCGCATCTGCTGGAGCCCTGCAGAGGCAGCAGAGAGGAGCAGGAGGAAGGGCGCTGTGCCCGCGCAGGATCACTGCCCTCCCTGCCTGACGCCCTGCCCTTTCCCATGAAATGAGTCAGCGCAACACGGGCACCGGAGCTCTGCTTTGGGGACGAGGCTGAGGAACCACCGGCTTCGGGGGATGCCCTGGGCTTCAGCTGAGCTGGAAGGCTGAGCTGCCAAAGCGTGGCCCTCGCAGGTTTGCCTACCTGGCCATCTCCCTCCACTCCAGCCCTTCCGGAGTGCTGAGGAGCTGGTTGAGCTGGATGAAGAGCAGGGGGCAGGTGACATCCCCCCCGTCCTGACGCGGGGCAGCACCAGCTCCTCTGGCCGCTGGGGCCATCCTGGAGGGGAAGATGCTGCAGCCCAAAGCCGGTGAGGGAGCTCCGGGGTTGCTCCAGTCTGGTCTGGGTTGTGAGCAGGTCCCTGCCTGCTGGAGAGCCATGCCACCCGCCCCGGGCATGTGGGCGCGCACGGCCACTGGCAGCCACAGGCTTGGGTTCCCTCTGGCACTCACAGGATCCCACTCATCCCACACCTTATAAAAGCTGTGAACTGGTTTAAACTGGCCACAAACCAATACACAGGAGCCAAGCCCAAAACAAGCATCTCAAAACAGCAGGGCCAGCCCCATGGGACCCACTGTGGCTGGGTCCTGCCACATCCAGCTGCCCATCTGGGCCGGGAACCAGGGGACCCATCTGCCTGCTCCGAGTGACCCACATGGACAAGGCTGTTCCTGGGGAGTAGCGTGTCCCCAGTCCTGCCTGCACCCTGCAAGGAGTTGGTGAGGAGATGGCAGGGCCAACCCTGAAGAGCTGGTGGCATCATCAGTGACCGTGCCAGGGTCCTGTGCCCATGGCAGCTCTTCCCTAGGAAAGTGGATGTGGGGACGTGCATTGGGAAAGGACGTGGCACCACTGAGCGAATCCAGAGCAGGGGAATGAGGGTGTGATGACAAGTGCCAGGAGGGTCTCAGGGCTGCAGCCTGTGCCAAGGGCATCTGTGTGGGCTGTGACAGAGGAGCAAAAGGAAGGAAAAAAGATATGTGGCCACAGCTGCAGCACCCTGCCAGGGATGGGGAGATGGCAGGGCCACCATCACCGTGACAGCCCCCTTGGCCCTCTGCAAACAAACCACGGGACTGTGTGCAGTGCAAACACAGTGGCAGGACCACAAACAGGACCACAAACACCTGCAGCACTGACATGGGCAGGCTGGGCTGGAACCTGCTGGCCCTGGCAGGATCTGGCCCAGGAGCAGCTGGAGCAGGGCCAAATGTGACAACAGTGTCGCATTTTGGGAGAGTGCAAAGGATGGGCATGTGGGTCCCTGGGGTTCTGGTACCTGCCTTACAGGAGCTGAGGCCAAGGATCAGGCCCTGGGTGCCCACCAGGCTGTTTGCTCTGTGATACCAGTGGGTGCCATGGTGTGTGGAGTGGTGCCCTTGGCCAGGGTGGGGGACACAGGGAGACCCCTGGCAGCAGGACACGTCGTTGATCAATCAAGGATACCACGAGGCACCCAAACCTTCCCAGGTGTTAGCCAACCCCCCCTCCTGTGGGGGCTGCCCCAGCATGGCCCCCTGGCATGAGATGGGGCATGACCGGCAGCAGGTGCAGGCAGGGAGGTTGTGAGGGGCTACAGGAGGTGGGCAGAGGTCATGGGAGGCTGTGGGAGGCAGCAGAAGGCAGAGGCAGGGGGCAGGGAGCAGAGGCAGGCAGCAGAAGGCAGGCAGGATTGGCACCCTGCACACACCCCCCACCCTTGCCCACTGCCAACCCTCTGCCTGCTGTGCCAACAGCCTCCCTGGCTGCTGACGTGAGCCGGTGCCTCCCTCTCTGGAGGTGCCAGGTCAGCTGGCAAATGCTGCCTGCACACACCACCCGTGCACGCCTAACCTGGCCCTGGGGATGTGACGGGGGACTGGCAAAGGCAAAAATCCCATCTCCATGCAAGGACCGGGATCCAGGGTGCAGGGCTGCTCAGGGACAAAGCCCCTCACCCAGGCCACCCCCTCGCTCTGCTGCCAAAGGCTTTGGGCTGCTGATGGCCGGAGGAGGCGGAAGGAAAAACATCCAGCAAACAATTGCAAAAGTCAAGTCTGAGCAAGAAGAGGAGGGCGTGAGCAGGGGGGTGCCAGATCCGGTGGTATTCCATGGAGACGTCAACAACAATGGCAGGAATATTTTGCTCATGCCTTGCTGAGCCCAAACCAGCCGTGGGCTGGGGGGCTTGGGACCTCGAGGAACCAGCCAGGGGCCATGGCTGCCCTCAACAGGAGCCGGGGCAGGAGCCTGCATCTGCCCAGCGCTGGCGTCAGTGGTGTTCTTTGGGCTGTCACCTGAGCTGAGGGTTGGGCCAAACACAACACATGGTTGCCAGCGCAGTGAAGGGGACAGGAAAGTGCTGGCAGCGCCCATGCACAGAGGGCTGGGATGGGGATAAGGACAGTGGCTGGCTGGGAGGTGACTGTGAGATGAGGTTGTGACTCCATCAGTCACAGGGGCACAAAGGTGGCCTTGGGGATTGAAAGAGTCTCTGCTACCCCCGCTGGCTGCCACCACCTCCCACGTGCAGGATGGCGCATGGATGGCAGCCTGTCCCCTGTCAGGGCCAGGAGGAGGTGCAGCCCTGACCCCTGAGGTCCTGCCTCTCACCTGATGCTCCTCTTGCGAGGTGCACTCGCTTCCCCGGCATCCCCGGCCCACCCCAGGCACCCGTCAGCCGGGGCTTGGGGCCACGGGGCACAACGAGCCCCCCTTCCTCTGCCCCTGCCTGAGGCCACGCTTTCCAGTCCCAGGAAAAGGCTGGAAAGGCTGCGTCCCTCGGCTGCCCTCAGCGCCCCGCAGGGACCCTGCGCCCTCCAGGCTCCCACCGCCCACCAGCATCGGGGCGGCAGTGGCTGGTCGGGTCCTGGCCTCTCCGGGAGCGAGGAGACCCCACCGTGCCCTGGCCCTGGTCCCGTCCCCGGCCGGCGGGACCCCCCTCGGGGGCGGTGGGGAAGCCCTTCCCGGGGGCGGAGCGGCCGGGCAGCCCCTCCCCGCCCCGCCCCGCCGCCCGCCGCCTTCTACCCGGCGCGGGGCCGCGCTGCCGGAGAGCGGGCACCGGAGCGGGGCCGAGCGGAGCGGGACAGGGGCTGGACGCGTGTGCCCGCGGGTCATGGACGGGCGGGCGGTGCTGATCCACGCGCTGCTGGCGGCAGGTACGGACGCGCGTGGGCACGGTCCTGGGCGACGGATCCCGGTGCCAGACTCTCCTGGAGGGTCTTGGACACGTGTCGGGGAGTGGTCCTGGGCAACGCGGTCCTGGGCGAGGTTGCGGAGGGTCCCCGGGTGTGAGCAGGCGGGAAGATCGGTCCCGGTCGCGCGTGGGGAGGAAGGGGTGTCCCGGGCAGGGCAGTGTGAGTGAACCCCCCCTTCTGACCGCTGTCCCCGCAGTGTGCTCGGCGGCGGCGGGCGGGCTGCGCCGGGACGAGCTGCACAACGAGGTGCTGCACAAGGGCGGCGGCGGCGGAGGGGGAGCGCCGGTCCCGGCCACGGCCCCGCTGCTCGGCGGCAGCCCGGAGAAGGAGGGCGGCGGAGCGGCCTCGGGGGACGACTTCAGCGAGCTGCCGAGAGGTAGGGACGGGACGCGGGGTCCCGGGGCGGGATGGGGTCTCGGGACGGGGGTGCCGGGACGGGGATGGGGTCCTGGGGCGGGCTGAACTGGGGGCGGTTGGAGCCAGGGGGCTCGGAGGCGCCGGGCTGTGCTCGGCCCAGCTCAGCTGCGGGTGGTGCCCCGGCGGCAGCTCCGGCTCCGCTTCGGAGGGCGCTGCGAGGGGGCAGTTCGCGGTTACCGAACGCCCGCGGGAGCAGCCCCGAGTCGGGCCAGCGCACGGGGCACCAGCACAGAGCAGCGGCGTTTGTGCCAGAGGCTGTCCGGCTCCCAGGGGTCCCGGGTCCCGGCTCGTTGGTCGGCGGAGGCAGAGCCCCTCGGGGGAGCCGTGCCCGGGGACCCGCGCTGCCCTCCCGCCGTGACTCACCGCCTCCCACGCGCGGCTGCTCCTCATTCCGCGGCAGGGCTCGTCAGCCGGCACGGGGGCGGTGGGGGCACTGCCACTTTGCGGGGCTCCCGGGCACCCACGCGGGGCTCCTCCCACCCGGGCTGGCACCGGAGAGTGTCCCGGGGACTCTCATGGGGCTGGGACGGGGCCCATCGCGGGCTGGGGGGGTTGGCACGTACCTGTACCTGTGCCTCGCACACGCGGCTCGCCGAGGGCAGTACCTGACACCAGGAGGGTGCTCTGCCCCGTACGGCTCACCATCATGTTTTCCCGTGTTTTTCTTTGCTTTCTGGCTGTGCCAGCAGACTGTGACAAAAACACTGGGCTGAGCCGCTCACGCCGAGGGGACGCAGCCCCCTGGGAAAGGCAGGTGCCCTCCCGCTGGGAGATGCTCCAGCCTGCTCCTCTTCCCCCCCCGAGGAGGGGACCCTCTCCTAGGGCAAGCGATCTGGCAGGCCTGGGCTGACTCCCGGCTGAGGGGTAGGCTGGGAGGAACGGGAGGGTTTGGTGACTGTTGGAGCACCATCTCGATGCCTTGAGCTGAGCTACGGTCAGAGAGATCTGCCCTTTGTGTGAAGGCACCTTCCACGGGGTGCCCGAGCAGGGGGAGGGAGGCAGCACCCCCTGCCTACTTTGGTTGGATGGCTTTTCCTACCGGCAAGACATTCCCAACCTTCTCTGGCTGTCCAAGGGATGGAGCCCCGGGGAGGGGGAGTGGCTGGGGGGGATCAGGAGCACTGTGTGTCTGCTGGCTGTGGCTGGGAGATAACCCGCAGGGCCGGGGACGGAACAGCCTCATCCGGGGTTTTTTCCAAGCTGCAGAGTTTCCTGGAGTATCGATTTTCTCCAGGCACAGTGTGAAGGATGTCGAAATAACTTCGCTAGGTGTGCAACTGGTCTGTGCCAGCATGGGAGGCCCTGGTTCCGTCAGGAGCCAGGAAGTGGCTGAGAAGGAGCTGGGCAGGTTACAACTTGTCAGGTTGGACTCTGCTGCCCTCTCCTCCCTGAGCAGCCCGGGGCTTAGTGCACATTTCCTGGGCTCACCAGAGATATCGAGTGCTGTGGTTTGAGAGGAGCTAAAAAATCCCCCTTGGAGCAGTGATTGCTCCTTAACATCTCAGCACCTTGTAAGATCAGGCTGGGAGATGATTTTTTTGGGCACCTGCGTGTCTTAAAAACCATTCTGGTACCGTTGCTAGTGTTAGGCTGTGTCTGAGCAAGGAGCTTGGTGCTGTAGTTCCCACCAACCCAGCAGGGAGCTGGCCTGGCACCAAAAACCACTGGTCACTGCACCACAATTAAAACATACCGTTGTAATTCATGGGAACGCTTCCCTACCCACCTCTTTGGCTCTGCAAACCCAAAACTTAAGCCAGACTTGCTCTTTTAATCCCGCCTTGGGGTGAGCAAGGCATCCTTGTGCCCACGGGAAGGAGAGTTCATTGCAGCCATGAATAGGGTCTTAGAAAAGCCTGCGCTCATCAGGGAAATAAAGGCCAGATAAAGGGGCAATTAGCAACGTTCTGTGTTCAGTGGAAACTGGTGCATATAATAGCAGCATTTGAGATGTATAAAGCTCTGTTCCCCCTGCCCGACTCCTTTCTTTCCTTGAGAATTGTTCTTATGAATCAGAAAGGCCATGATATTTGTGAGGAGCTGAAAAAAATGCCTTTTTCCCCTTCTCCCCCGGGCTCGGGGGCAGCTCCCGGCACAAAGGGCAGTGGGAGCCAGGGCTGAGCAATTGCAGCAGTCCCGGGATGTGGCTCTGCCTTCCCTCCAGCTGGCACGTGGAGCTGGTCTGACTGCCCTTCTCTCCTTCCCAAATTCTTTTCCAGTTGCCTTCCTGTCAAAGCCTCAAGGCCTGGTTACTCCCAAGAAGAAAGGGAACGGCAATAAAAGAAGGAAAGGCAAAGGCCTGGGGAAGAAGAGAGACCCGTGCCTGCGGAAGTACAAGGATTTCTGTATTCACGGCGAGTGCAAGTACATCCGAGAGCTGGGAGCTCCCTCCTGCATGTGAGTTGCTGGCGTGTGCCTGTGCCGGGGGAGCCTTAGTCACGGTTCCTTCAATTCTCTGGGCTGGGCAGAGGAAAAACGGACAGGATATTTTTAGTGCATGTTCTCTCTCTGTGCGGGGACAGCTATGACTTGGCCTCTCCCTTGTGCTCCTTGGGCAACGTCCCTGCCCCACCAAAGCCTGTCGTGGCCCTGGATCCAGCATTCCCTGCTGGCATGGCGAGCTCCGGCCGAGCTGCTGTGCGGAGACCTGTGGTGCTGAGGGCTGCAGAACGGTGTGCAGGGCTGGAGTCTGGCAGCTGAGGGTTTCTGCAGGTCTGGTTTGCGAGACCTCATCCTGACCCTGTCACCCTGCATCCCCTGCTCCGAAAGCTTAGGGCTCCTGCAGCTGTTGGGGTGTACCAGTTCAGGCGGGATGAGCTGCTGTAACACCAGTGAGGAGGACTGGGGGTAGCACCTTTGTGGACAGCCTGCCAAAGCCATGCCCAAGCTGTCCCTTGGCCTGATGAAGGATAGGGCTGTGTACCCCCACTGGCCCATGCCCCTGGGGTACAGGTAGAGAGAAGGGACTAGACGAGGCAAGCAGAGGAGAAAGCATTTCCCTGCTGCTGGGACACCTTGATACAGGACTTGCTACCATGGGAAATACCCAGGGGTGCACATTTGATCCCCGCTTACGTGGGCAGGAGTTGAGCTGGCAGATATGTAAGAGGCTTTGTTCTTCACTATCAATCCTCTGAGCCACCAGCCCTGAGCCCAGGGAAGATAATAGCTCCCTGGCTTATGGTGCCCACAGGATCTCATGCCCTGCAATCCGCAGGGATCAAGCTCTGCATAGCTTCTCTGGCCCCCTAGTTTCTCTCTGTGGAAGCTGCCATGAAGTTGAGCCCTTGCATGAGGGACTTGGGACTCAGTGAAGGGCGATCTCTGCCAACTTAGTTTGTGTTGGTGACCCAGCAGAATGTGGGGTGCAGAACCGCTGCCTGGGACTGGGACAGCCAAGATCACTTGGGACACGGGCAAGCAGGAGGGATTTGGGTGTTGGCTGGGATCTGCAGCCTGGTGGCCCATCCCTGGGTGACATCTCTGAGAGCCATCATGGTTTTTAGGAACAGTGGCCAACTGTTCCTAAAGAGGCCTCATGTTGACTGGTGTCACTAAGTTGTGGCTGCTCTTGGTGGCTGGCTGCCTGTGTCACAGGGTCTCTTGAAGTGTTGCTGCCTTGGGCTGGTCCCTGGGGATTGGGATGGAGTGAGGATGCTGCTGGGCTGGGTCCTGCACCTCTGACTTGTGTCCAGCCTTGCTGCTGTGCCTGGGAGGTAACACTGGCATGTGCCATTATGAGCTTGGGAGGAGGGCTGGGCTAAACCCGGCTTGGACATCAGCCCGAGGGTCAGTGGTGCTGGATATAGAGGGATATATATATCTGGTCACATCAGTGGGCTGTGGCTTGGGAAGGGCTGGAAGCCTCACAGCCCTGTGGGTGTTATTTCTGTTACATGAGTAACTCCCGAGTCTGCAGGGACGGGGCACCTCTCGGCTGTCAGGGTGTGCAGGGACATCCTACTCCATGGGAAGCGCTGGATCAGCTACCACGCTGCTCCCTTCCTACTTCCAGAGGTGGTCTGGGCAGCCTGGTTCTGCCTGGAGATGACTGACAGGAGACAGACCTTGGTGCCTTCTGCTGGTGGAGAGCTCAACCTTTCTAAGAGTCTTCACTTGGTGCAGGAGAAACTTAATTTACCAGGACCAGGAAGAGATAACGCTTTCCAAGAGGTGTGGGGGACACAATGACCTCCTGTGCTTGCTCACCACCAACCTTTGTGACTTTCCTTCTTGCCCAGATGCCAGCCGGGGTATCACGGAGAGCGCTGCCACGGCCTCTTGCTGCCGGTGGAGCACCCGCCCAACGTGTACGACCACACCACGGCTCTGGCCGTGGTTGCTGTTGTCCTGTCCTCCCTGTGTCTCGTCATCATCGCAGCCCTGCTGATGCTCAGGTGAGTGGGACGGGGCTGAACTCTCGGAATCTCTGTCCCTGGGGAGATCACGTGCAAGAGGAGGGTGGCAGGGACCTCTTGCCCTGAGCATCCCTTTGCTTGGCCTCGCAGGTGTCACAAGAGGGGTGGCTACGATGTAGAAAACGAAGAGAAAATCAAGCTGGGCATCACTGTGAATCACTGAGGATGCCGGGTGCTGGCGAGGTGAGCCCCTGGCTGGGCACGGGGCAGCAGTGGGGCTGGTGGACATCTGGGGGCTCTGCTGTTCACGCTGGCTGGGACTGCTCTGTGGATTTCGTGCCAGAGCCAGGCAGGAGTGTTGAAGGCAGCCTGAGCCTGGAGAAGCAGCTGGCTGGATTTGGCCAGAGAGCTTGGACTGCCCTGTGGGGCTCCAACCTTCTTTCCTTGCCTTCCTGCCCAAGTCCCTGTTCTCTGACTCTTTCATTCCTCCCACCTCCTCCTTTCTAGCTCCAAGTCCCTTCTCTGCCCCAGTGCTCCAAGCTTTGGGGGTGTTAGGCAGTGAGGAAGCTGCTTCTGTTTTGTTTTTTTTTTTTTTTCCCACTTGTTCTGCTCCCTCTCTGACCCTCTGAGTCACTTCCCCTCCTTAGATATTGCTTCTATTTATATATATGTGTAAAAAACCCCTTTCCTTTTCACTCCCACTCTGCTTATTACTTGCAGCAGAGCAAGTAATGCCCTTGCAGCTGGGCACAGGGGGATCTTGCTGCCAGCCCATGCCGTGTTCTGGCTGGGTGGTGAGTGAGGGGTGTGCTCTACCCCAGGGGTGGCTGCAGGGCCAGGTGCTGAAAAGCTGTCAAACTTCCTCTGGTCTGATCCAAAGCCTGACATTAGATGTGGCCATACATATCACAACTCCTTCTCTTCTTAAAAAAAAAAAAACCCGAAAAAAACCAAAAGAAATGTCATTGTTCTTTGTAAAGATGAAGTAATGCCTTCGGAGAATTTCTGTCATGTTTGTCACAGTGCTGGGAGTGGGATTTTGAGCTGTTCATCAGAGCTGAATTTTCGGGAAGGAGACTCAGAACAGAGCTTTCCTCACTGTCCCATTTGCCCTGGGGGTTACTGAGGTGGACGTGCCCAGGGGGAAAAGTGCCGTGGTCCCTGGAAGGGAAGCACGGTGGACACGGGGTGGGATGTTTACCCACCTCTCCTGGGTATCCTGGCTCCCATCCTCCCGGGCACAGCCCCGAGAGGCAGTGAGTGGCAGCTGGGGCTTGGGCGGGTGCGAGGGCTCTCCTGCCGGCCTGGGTGTGACCCAGCACCTTTCCCCCACCGTGCTCTGTGTGCGGCCCAGGACCGTGTTGTGAGCTCTCCCTCCTCTCTCTCTCGCAGGGGTCGGCACTAATAACGCACTTCTACCTCCTGGAAGAGGCGAGACCAGCGGGGCTGCGGCACGTCGGGGGCTCGCTGGAGCACCAGGACGGCACCCGCGGCGGGGCCGCTCGGGCAGCGGCGGCGCTGCAGGAGCTTCGCGGCCACCTCCGGGGACGGGAGGGACCGGCTGCCCGCCGGCTCTCGGTCCGCTGCAGTGCCGAGGAACAAACTGTGAAAGGGAGGAGACACCGGGCTCGGGGCTTCCTTCGCCGCAGGAGGGAGGGGGGGGAGGGTAACAGCTATTTAACAAGATATTTTTCATTTTAAATTATATATTTATTTTAGATAAACTGTACATAGTATTTATATTTATTGTAGGTCTGGCCCTGCGTCCTTCGTGTAGGTTCAAGGTGACAGGGGTCAGACCTCCCTTATTTTTTAAGTGCAATGTAATATTCTAATAAATAACACTTTGTAACAAATGCTTGGGTTGTTAATTTAATGATGGAGGTGGAAAATGATTCAGGATTCTGAAGGCCTTGCTGATGGGGTACTGTCAACAGCAGCAGAGAGTGTGCAGTGTGGGTTGATGGATCAGCTGGTGCCATCCTGTGCTCTGAGGAGCTGGGGGCAGGATCCATCCTCTGCAGCCAGTCGATTTTTTGTTTGTTTGTTTGTTTTTTGAGATTTGCTTCACCTTTAACAGCTGATGCCCTGGGAAGGGTGTGATGTTTGTGTGCCTGCTCACCAAGCAAAGCTTCTCCAGTGTGAGTGAAGCCACTCCAGCTGCTGATCCATTCAAATGGGATTGGTTCCTGGTTTTAAGCCATCACAAGTTGCCCAGAGGAGCTGTGGCTGCCCTATCCCTGGAATTGTCCAATGCCAAGCTGGATGGGGACTCGGAGCAATCTCATCTAATCCCAGGTGGACTGGATGATCTTAAAAGTCCCTTCCAACGAATAATTGTATGATTTGGTGAAGAAGAAGCCAGAGGTGGACTCACACCTTCCCTGTAGGGGATCCCAGCTGTCCCTGGAGCCACTGCAGGCTCCTGGGGCTGGAGTCATTCCATCCACAAAGCATCGCTTCAGATGATGGCTCAGGAGCGATTCGTGACTTTGCAGTAACAGTAACCCCCAAACCACTTCGTTCCTCTTCCCTGGAGGGAGCTAAGATTAGGAAGAGATGCTGGCTCTGGTAGAGAGAGCTTAGAGGCAGCAAAGGGGAGAGCTGAGCTGCTGCTTTCCACCCCTCCTGCAGTGTGCACTAAAGCTGAGCAGTGAGTTTTCTGCAGAGCTTTTTGGACTAATTTACCCAAACTTAAGCTTTGAAAAGTGTGAAATAACCCCTCCCCCAGTGAGCATAAAGGGTGCTTAGAAGGTGTGTGTGCTCATCCCTTTTGTGCAGCTGTTTTTTGTGGTGGCAAAGCCTGGTCAGTGGGAAGGGGGAGCACAGCAATAGTTGAGCTTTCCAGTGCTTGTTGTGATGAGGCTGAAGGACACAGCTGGAAACAGGGGGGAGTGACCACAGTGTCTGGAGAGTTAAAGCCTCAGCAGCTGCAGTGACCCAGTCCCAGAGCCAGGGAAACAAGTTACTGACTGTACAAATGCGACTCTTTGTGCTGTGGTGATGCCAGTTTGACCAGAGACTCCAAACTTTGGTCTTTTTCAAAGCCTATTAAGCAAATAATGCCCCTGGCTGCTGTGCAGGAGGCCCTTCTGCCCCAGGGCTGTGTTCCTGCCTCGCTGTGCTGCTTCTTCTTTTCATCTTCCCAGAGCTGCTGTAGCCCTGCAGCTTTTCTGCCTTTCCCAGTGGGCAGCTCCACTTGCCTGGGGCTCCACAGCATCCTGGTGGGAATAGCTCTGCTGGAAGGCATCTCAGCAGATAGTTGGAACTTTTGCCCAGAGCCCAGCTGCTGTCTGCCCTCCTCCTGCCCCACAGGGACATGTCCAGCCCCTGGGCAGGCTGGGCTGCCCAAGGGTGGGGATTTAACAGGCCAAGAGGTGGCAAACATGCCTTGGAGATGTAGGAGAACTGGGCTAAGAAAGGCTGGCAGTCCTAGAGATGCTCCCTTTTGTTCTGCTTACTGTCCAGCATCTTTGTCGGAGACACAGACAGGGGGATCAAGAGCACCCTCAGCAAGTTTGCTGATGACACTGAGCTGTGTGGTGCAGTCACCTGCTGGAGGGAAGGGATGGATCCAGAGGGATCTGGACAGGCTGGAGAGGTGGGACCATACGAACCTCATGAAGTTCAACAAAAGGTAAATGTAATGTCCTACACCTGGGTCGTGACAAACCCAGGCACACCAACAGGTTGGGAGGAGAAGGGATGAGGAGCAGCCCTGTGGAGAAGGACTTGGGGGTGACGGTTGATGAAAAGCTCAACATGAACCAGCAGTGAGCACTCACAGCCCAGAAAGCCAGCGGGATCCTGGGCTGCATCCCAAGGAGTGTGGCCAGTGGGTCGAAGGAGAGGATCCTCCCCTCTACTATGCACAGCTCTGGTGTGCCCAACGTAAGGACATGGAACTGTTGGAGCAAGTCCAGAGGAGGCCACTCTGGACATTGATAAGGGGATTGGGGCACCTCCCCTATGAGGACAGGCTGAGAAAACTGGGGCTGTTCAGTTTGGAGAAGGGAAGGCTGAGTGGAGACCTCACAGAACCTTCCAGGATCTGAAGGGGTCTACAGGGCTAAGTCAGTGAAGGGACTCTTCGTCAGCAACTGTAGTGACAGGACAAAAAGTAACGGGTACAAACTGAAAAAGGGGAGATTTAGGTTAGAGACACAGAACAAATTGTTTATTGTGAGGGTGGTAAGGCCCTGTCACAGGTTGACCAGGGAAGCTGTGGCCACCTCATCCCTGCAAGTGTCCGAGGCTTGGGAGAGGGCTTGGAGCAACCTGGTCTAGTGGCAGGTGTCCCTGCCCGCGGTGGGGGGATGGGACTAGATGGTCTTTAAGGGCCATTCCAACGCCCTGGCATTCCGTGATTCCAGGGCAGGGATGGTTTCGCTGCTCCGGGTCCCTCAGGAGCCCCGGCCGGTCCCTCAGGAGCCCGCGGCCCCGCCCCCGGCCCCGCGCATGCGCCGTGCGGGGACAAGATGGCGGCGCCCGTGGACCTGGAGCTGAAGAAGGTAGGAGACCCCCGCCCGTGTGTGTGTCCCTCTGTGCCCCTCACCGTGTGTTCCCCCGCCCGTGTCTCCGCCCGTGTGTGCGTCCCCCGTGTCCCCCTGTCCGTGTATCCCCTCCCGCGTGTGCCTCCCACCCGTGTGTGTGTGCGCGTCCCTCGTGTCCCCCCACCACTTGTGTCCTCCCTCTCGGGTTTCTCCCACCTCCTGTGTGTCCCCTCACCCCGTGTGTGTCCTCACTGTGTGCCCACTTCCTGCGTGTGTGTGTGTCCCCCGTGTTCCCCATGTCTTCTCTCACCCGTGTCACCCTGCCCGTGTGTCCCTCTGTGTCCCCCCTAGCCATGTGTGTGTCCCACCCGTGTGTACGTGTCCCACACCATGTCTCCCGACCTGTATGTCCCCACCCGTGTCCTCCTCCCTGTGTGTGTCCCCATCCGTGTCCCTTCACCGTGTATTCCCCTACCCATATGTGTGTCTCATGTGTCCCCCCACCCATGTGTGTCCCACTGTGTCCCCCCGCCCATGTGTGTCTCCCATGTCCTCCGCCTTATGTGTTCCCTCACCCCTGTGTGTCCCACCCGTGTCACACTGTGTCCCCCCACCCACATGTGTCTCGTGTGTCCCTTCATCTGTGTGCGTGTCCCACTGTTTCCCCCCATCCATGTGCGTTTCACGTGTCCTCCCCCTTGTGTGTTCCCTCACCCGTGTGTGTCCCCCACTGTGTCTCCCCACCCGTGTGTGTCTCCCATGTCCTCAGTCCCCCTGTCCCCGCTGCCCACCCGGACACCCCTCACTCCAGGTCCCTCCCCTGGCCAGGCCTTCACGGAGCTGCAGGCCAAGGTGATGGACACGCAGCAGAAGGTGAAACTGGCCGATCTGCAGATCGAGCAGCTCAGCAAGACCAAGAAGCACGCCCACCTCACCGACACCGAGGTGATGATGCTGGTGGACGAGACCCGCATGTACGAGGGCGTGGGAAGGATGTGAGTACCCGCCGGAGAGGGGGTGACCCCGGCTCTGGGTGTGGGCAGAGGGGATCCCAAATTCAGGAAGGACATTGGAGCGGGTCCAGAGAAGGGCAGTGGAGCAGGGGAAGGGTCTAGAGCACCAGGAGCGGCTGGGGGAGCTCAGTCTGGAGAAGAGGAGGCTCAGGGGGGACCCTCTTGCTCTCTACAAGAGAGTGGAGCCAGATGGGGGTTGGGCTCTGCTCCCAGGAAACAAGGGACAGGACAAGAGGACATAGTCTTAAGCTGCACCTTAATCTTAAGATTTAGGTTGGACATCAGGAAGAATTTCTTCACAGAAGGGGTGATTAGACATTGGAATGGGCTGCCCAGGGCAGTGGGGGAGTCACCATCCCTGGAGGTGTTTGAGGACGTGGCACTCAGTGCTCTGGTTTGGGTGACAAGTGTTCAGTCATACGTTGGACTTGATGATCTCAAAGGTCTTTTCCAACCTGACTTTGTGATTCTGAGACCCCCAGCCTGTGTCTGTATGAGGCCTCCAGGCTGCTTCCCTGCGCAGGATCTCCGCCCTTCACAAAGAGCACACCAGCTTTCTCTCAGCACATTCATTTCTTTCCTTTTTCTCTTCCATTTTTAATTCCAGCAATCTGCCTGGGAATGCAGTGAGGCTTACTGGGTATTACCTCTTGGGATTAGTACTGGCTGCCATGAAGAAGGGCTATTATAAATGATATTGCCTTTGTGTGGTTTTGCTTGCTGGCTCAGCACCCAGCCCTGATGCTCCACTCAGGCACCTCTGGGAAGTTTGTAATTTTGACTAGCAGAGCAGCACTCTGATGCCAGATAGCATTTGTGAGAAGGCTCTCACAGGTCTGCCCAGAGTCAGTAATTTCCTGTGTGCACCCCCTGTGCACAGTTCATGTTCTACAGAAGTGCCCTTTGCAGAGTTGTGCCAAGGAATGGATCTAATGCCATTGCTTGGATATTTTCAAACCTTTGGAAGTGAGGATAAGGCTTGTGTGGGTACTCTCAGTGCACTAAAGATGTGCTTCATGTGTGGCTGTCCAAAGAAACACCTTAAACCAGACTTGAGGTGTTTTGATTAATTTCCACAACACACTTTGCTGGGACTTCAGCAGCCTCTGATAGAAGACTGTACCAAGTGGTTTCAAATCTGAACCACATGCTTGCTTGGCAAGTATCACACTAGATTTCTGTGTTTCTGATTTGAGAAACAGGATTTTTCCCCTGCTGGGATTCTTCTCTCTTGTCTCTCGTGCGTTGGGTAACAGTGATGACTGCTCATCTCGGGATGTGGTTTGCGAAACGGCGGATCTGCTCTGACTGCTGCCAGAAGGGGTGATTGTATCGACCTCTCCCCCTCCCTGCTTACCCCACCTTCTCCATGTCAAAGGGGGTGATCACAGGGACGAGCAGTGAGCCAGCTCAGGCTGCAAGTGCCCTGATCCACCAGCCCACGCAGTCTCCAGACCGAGCTGGAGGCGGTGGCAGGACGGGGCAGCCAGGAATGGTGTGTACTTTGCCATTTGCCGAGGCTTTTCAGGTGAAGTTGTACCCAGGCTAATGGAGCTGTTCAGAGGGACACTCCCCTTCTTGGTTCCCACTAAATAAACTTTTCCAAGTAGGTGCATTAAGTGCTGGGTTTGGTGGGGATGCTGGTGACTGGCACCTTAAAAGGAGACACGTTCTGGTCCCTTGCAAGAGGTGACTGATTGACCTGGGCAGGCTGTGGATGTAGTAAACACTCGTGTTTGGAGTAGTCATGAGATGTCTCAAGAGGGTTTTTTTCTGTTTGGGTTTGTCAAAGGGCAGACAGGTAAAGAGCAGAAGATAATTCTGGAGTCAACATGTTTTTCTAAGGCTTTTTTTAAAATCCAAAAGTACGGAATACTTCTGTGTGGAAAGGTCCCCCCAGATACCTTAGAAGTGTGAGTGTATTGGTGTTTTGTTGCAAAGTAATCCTGCCTGTGAATCAGATGTGGGGAGCAGAGGGTGTTTGGGTGATGGCTAAAGTGCTTTTTTCTGCTTTCTGCTTCTGCCTTTTTAGGGGTAAGAGACACATTCTTTGTGTCCTAAGCCATTTACCCTCCTTCTGTGTGCAGGAGCTGCAGGAGCCACAGTCTTGTGGGAGTCCTGTTTTCCTTTCCATGACCAGCCAGGTGCCCTGGCAGCTCTGGCTCATCAGGGATGGCAGAGGCGCCAGCAGGAAAATATTTGCATTATGATAGTATTTAAAAACTGAACTCTTCATGGGCTTTGCTGTACTAGTGGCTGTGCAAATATAGATTGAGAGACTCTTCTTCTGAACACCTCTCAGTCACTCTGTTTTAACCTTTTTTTTTGTCCTGCCTAAGCTTGACAGGGTATTTCTGTGAGCTCTGCCTGGGGGCAGTGGGGCTGAAGCTGCCTTGCCAGTTGGTGTGATCTGTGCACCAAGGACACGAGGCATTTCCTGGAGCCCATTCCAACTTCTAGCAGAGAATTTATTGCTGAAATCTGGGCTTTTAGCAAAGCGGGCTAAAGCAGCCCTTGAGCAGGAGTTAAAATCCAAGGGCAGCCTGGCATCTTTTGTTCCCCTGGAGACCAAAGGAGGTGGTCAACTATGGTTCTTCTGGACATAGAAGCCGTGTTCTGTGAAGTGGAATAGCAGATGTTTTAATTTGTTGGCTTCACTGGCTTGCATGGACGTGGAGTTTGGCCACCGAAGGGATATTTGTGATGTCTTAATTTGATTTGCGCAGTCCAGCATGCAAATGTTGGAGCTCTAAAGAGTTCCAGTTACCCAGGAAGGGCGGAGGTTTGCGTCAGCATTGACTCTGATTATCAGAGCTCTTCTGCTTGAATAGCTCAATTCTTTGAAATAAGTTTTGTGCTTCTATTCCTGTGCTCCTTTTCTTTTTTTCTTTCAATTTCCTTTTTTTATTTCTCCGACCCATTTAAGTTGCTACTTAGAATGTGGCTTCTGATAGGGTCTCTCTGGTTTTTGTCCAGCTTTGGTGTTTTGGGCTCTGTGCAGAGGGCTGGGGTGTAGAGTTCTGTGGGACAAGATACTCGATGTTTTCGTGGAATTTGAAGGCTCAGGGAACAGTGGTGACGTGCTGCATCCTGGGAGGAAGTCTGTCCAGTTGGGTACTTCCTTCCACGTTACTTGGAAAACAGTTGTGTGGTTTTTGTTCTCTGAACCCCAGCCTTGAGCCTCCTCCCTTCCCAAAAAGCTTTCTCTGCACTGCTGGTGAATGTGAAAGTCCGTTTGTTGTTCTTCAACTTGGTCTTCCTCTTTTCCTTTTTTGTAAATATTGCAGTTTGTTAACAAACCAAAGCCTTACTGGCCTTCACATGTGGGGCTCAATTTACTCTTGCTGAAGCTATTTCTGGTTTGACACAAGAAATGTCAGTGCCACATAGCATGAGCTGATGAATTGCTGTGTACTGTACATGTCCGTGAGGCTGGGATATCATCTGAGGGGTGGCATCTTGCCAAATACATTTCACTTCTGTTACTTCATACTCTTTTGAAAGGCCTGTTACGTAGCCTGAGACAGCTACCACTGTGCTGGGCTTCTGCTTAGGCTGTTTGGGAGCTGATATCATCGTGTTGCTTTGAGAACTATGTTGAAAGTTTAAGCTTCAGAATTCTGTCTGAATATTTCGGACCTTTCCCTTTACATTCTTCTACCCCATAACCTGGACAAGATCCTTATTTACAGCAGAAAAATGTCTGGCACTTGTGTGCAGGGCACAGCGAGGAGAGCGCTGCAGTTTGTCATGCCATGCCAAAATAGACAGTCAGTTTTGGTTTGATATTGCTTTATCATCAGTTTACTTGGGCAGCAAATGGGAGAACTCTTGCAAAGAGAAAATATAAGAAAGTAAAAATCAAGCAAATGCTGTAGCACAGCTTTATGTTCGAGGTTTTCTGCAAGTATAGTGTGTTATCCCAGCTGTTATCCCTATAAAATGACTTTGTGCCATTACACTATTTTACAGGACAGCTGTAATAATATGATTTTCACTTTTTTTTTTTTTTAAAGAGTGGTTCAGACTTTTGGAGGCTGAACCTTACGCAAGTGAAACCTGAGAGAGGATTAAATGTCCTTGATCATTCCTGGGGCTTAAATGCATTATTGCTTTTACTGTGATTCCTGGTTTTGTTTGAAAATGAGACATCATCAGTCACTGGAATCTCTTTGCTGGACCCCTGACGATGGCAGTCAGTGCTGCACATCCCTCGATGCAGCTGCATTTTCACTGTGTTTGTGTGTGTGTGAGGTGTGTGTTTGATTGTACAAGTGCAGATCCCTGCAGAACATGCTCAGCTGTCCTGTGATTCCCATGTCAAAAAACTCCTAAAGAGCTGAAGGACATGCAAGGCTTAATCTTCATGGTTCAGTTACTAACTATAGGCTGGTCTGTGAAATCCGAGTGGCTTCTCCAGGGCTTGGTGTGGCACTGGGGCCCAACTGCTGAGGAGCTGACAGGTGCTGCAGGCACAGCCAGCACGGCTTCAGGAGGGAAAGTCCTGCTCCTCAAACCTGATTTCCTTCCATGACAGGGTCACCCAGCCCAGCTGATCTTGGAAAGCCGGTAGATGTGATCTTTTTGGGTTTCAGTAAAGCCTTTCATACTGTCTCTCCCAGGATCCTGCTGGACAAACTGTCCAGCCCACAGCTGGATAAACACATCATGTGGTGGGTGAGCAACGGGCTCCTGGGTCGGGCACAGAGGGTGACAGTGACATCAGGCTGGTGACCTGTCACTGGTGGGGTTCCACAGGGCTCCATCGTAGGCCCTGTGCTCTTCAACACCTTCATTAATGACTTGGACACAGGACTGGAAGGGATACTAAGTAAGTTTGCCCACACTAAACTGGGAGGAGCTGTCGACTCCCTGAAGGGCAGAGAGGCCCTGCAGAGAGACCTTGATAAATTAGAGATGGACAATCACCAACCATGGGAAGTTCAACAAGGGGAAGTGCCGGATTCTGCCCCTGGGATGGGGATGGACAGACTGGGAATGAGAGGCTGGACAGCAGTGCTGGGAAAGGGCCCTGGGGGTGCTGGTCAATGGCCAGTTGGACAGTCAGCAGTGCCCTGGCAGCCAGGAGGGCCAACCTTGTCCTGGGGCATCAGAGAGGGGATTGTCCCGCTCTGCTCTGACGTGGCCTCAAGTTCTGGGGGCAGTTTTGGGCACCACAATATCAGAAAGATCTAAAGCTGTTTGAGAACATCCAAAGGAGGGACATGAGGATGGGAAAGGGTCTCGAGGAAGCAACTGAGGTCACTTGGATTGTTCATCTGGAGAAGTGGAGACTGAGGTCAGACCTCATCAAGGTCTGCAGCTTCCCTACAAGGAGTAGCAGAGGGGCAGCTCCATCTCTGCTCTCTGTGACCAGGGACAGGACCCGAGGGAACAGCTGGAGCTGTGTCAGGGGAGAGGTAGACTGGATATCAGGGAAAAGCTCTTCCTCCAGAGGGTGGTTGGCACTGAACAGGCTCCCCAGGGCAGTGGCCACAGCCCCAAGGCTGCCAGAGCTCCAGGAGTGTTTGGATGACACCCTGAGGCACAGGGTGGGATTGTTGGGATTGGCCTATGCAGGGCCAGGAGTTGGACTTGGATAATCCTTGTGGGTCCCTTCCAACTCGGGATATGTTGTGATTCCACGATTTTATGCTTAAAGTTTATATTCTTTTTCATAACCTTCCTGATCTGGGTCCTTCCATGGGCTGCCGAGTGACACTTTCTGCCTCTCTTCATCTCTGTTCATTGTGTAGCCACCTCTAGTCAACACAAGCACAAATCCCAGGTCCTCATGGAAATCAGAGTCACCATGGAATAGCTTCCCTACATGCTGCAGGATGACATTTGAATGCTAGGAGGGTTTGCTGGAAAGTTTTCAGCAGGAAAATCCGAGGAGACTGGATAGGGGCTCACTCGAATGTGAATCCCAGGCCAGCCCAGGATGCCAAATGTCTGTTCATAATGCAACAGCATAACCCACTGAACTAGGTCTGAACCACCTGAGCATCACACACCAAGCAGTAACCCATTGAACTCACCTTGCTGGAGCAGCACTCCCCATGGGCAGATGCTCCCACGTATTGCAGCATTATCTCCACAGCAATGAGAGTAAACAAACACAGTGGATTATACAAGAAAGGCAGAAAGATCCTCGGGGCAGCACGGAGTTGTGACTCAGAGCTCATAGCACACCCCAAAGATTCACGTGTTTTGCCAGGTCCTATGGCAGATGTCGAAAAGCCAGCAGAAATCTGACAGCAGTGGGTGGCAACTTGCAGTGTGGGTTACTCTTAGCCCAGTGGGGTTTTCAGAGCCCTGCCACTCTCTCCTGCAGCTGAGGGAGAGCCCAGATCTAATCCAGCCCTTCAAGTCAGTAGCACTCTTCTCACATCTCAGTCCTTGTCTTGTTACAAATCTCCACCTGGAGTCCACCAAAGAGTCCTCATGCTGACCACAGGTGATGCTTGAGGATTTGACTTGAACAGAGCTACCATCAGCATTTAATTTTATGACAGTTTTTCTATGAAAAAAAAAAAAAATCAATGGTTGCAGGAAGCTTTTGGATCTAAATGGATATTCACCAAGGACTTCTCTTGGGATGAGTCAGTTGAGAGGGTAAATATTTCCTCTTGAGTGGAAAAAGAGGGGCAGGCATTGATCTCTTCTCTGTGGTTACTAGTGACAGGACTTGAGGGAATGGCCTGAAGTTGTGTCAGGGGAGGTTTAGGCTCAATCTCAGGACAAGGTTCTTCCCCCAGAGGGTGGTTGGGCACTGAACAGGCTCCCCAGGGCAGTGGGCACAGCCCCAAGGCTGCCAGAGCTCAAGGAGTGTTTGGACAATATTCTCAGGCACCTGGTGTGACTCTTGGGGATGGTCCTGTGCAGGGCCAGGAGTTGGACTCGATGATCCATGTGGGTCCCTTCCAACTTAGGATATTCTGTGATTCTGTGATTGGGAATGAAATACACTTTCAAAATGGAATTTTCTTCCCATTCTAGACCAAAATCTAGTTTATTGAAGATTTTCTTGACTGCTTGTGCAGCAGCAGAAGGAGCCATGACACTGACACTGAGTGTCATCGCTGCTCCTGGGGCAGAGGGATTGGAGTTTCTTTGCTGTTTCAAGGCTTGCAGCAATATCCACCCATTAATATAGTTCATTATGTTAGTCCAAGGTGTTCAGGATTTAAAAGAGAGCAAGTTGAGACTGACATGGCAGTTAGAAGACCAATGTTCTTATCTCAGTGACCTTCAGGAGCAAATGGTTAAGACTCAGGGCTTTCTTTATGGGCAAAAACTGAAGAAGCAAAACACCCAAGATTTGTTTAGGTAATGAAAGTGTCTGATAAATAACAGCCATGTCTGATGTGTAATTAGCAGGAGGGACCAGAGTTGCCAAGAGTGCCCCAAGGGAGCTGCATTTGGATCAACAACAAAAAAAAAAGCTGAGGAATGTTTGGGCAAAGGATTTGGGCAGAGAGGGGTTTCCAGACTGTGTTCTAGTCCTCTTCAGGGGATTCCTTGGGCTGGGCTTGGCTGTAGACAGTGTCTGCCAGGCTTGCAGAGACAGAACAGAAGGATGAGACCACGAAGACAAAGTCTTTTCCCTGTCATTTCCAAACATTCCCAATGCTACGAAAGTGGATAAACATCCACCTGCCCTGTGGATTCCTGGTGCCATTTCTTGCCTATGGAGTGGTTTGCAGAGCAAAGGAGCTGCACAATACAGAAGGAAGCGGTGTGCCAGCCTCCAGGATCTCAGCAGAATATGCCTGCAGATAAACATAAGGTAGAACCTACCTTGGGCACAAATCACTGGGAAAAGATTTTCTGATGTGAAGATAGAGGAGAAAGTACCTGCCTCCAGACACACCTGGCTCATGGAGCACAGGTTCAGCCTGTTCCACCTTTTTTGCTCAGCCCAAATCAAGGATTTGGGCTTTAATAGTAATTTCCCATAAGTTTCGTAGGAAACTCTCCTACATTTGGTTTTGAGGAGCAAGTTGAGTATAAGTAAGAGTGAGAGATAGAGGGAAAGCGGGGGGAAGGAGGGCCTGGGGAGGCAGATAAAAGGAGGAACAGCCAGACAGAGAGGTGAACATAAAACAGGCAGAAGGGTGGGTGGGTGAACAGGTAGAAGTGGGTCTGACAGAAACAATTCAGGCAGCAGCCATGAACCTGCTGTTGAGGAGATGTCTCATGTCATTGACTTGCTGGTGTTAATTGCTGGATCAGCATGTTGGAGCAGAGTCTGCTGAAGCAATTGCTTGATCCCCTAAAGGGCTGCAGCGCAGTCTTGAAGAAGAAATGCAGGCTTGGGAGCAGGGCACACCTCTCCTGTGCACTAATCTGCTCTGGGCACTGACTCACTCCATGGCCTTTGGCAACTTACTTCACCTCTGTGAAATGGGGATAATAACCCTTAATCACCACACGTGGAGGGGTGTTGAGAAGAACGATAGAGAGCTGTAAAGCATGAGGTGCTTTCATACAGAGGTACTGGAAAGGGTGCAGGTCTTCCCACAGGTTCTGCCCTTGCAGCCCCCAACCACAACGGGGTTCCCAGCAAAGCCCTGAGCCACAGATGCTGTTGCAGACAGGCCCTCGCCAAGATAGTGCTCCTTGGAGAGCCAAGTCCTTGTCAAGACTGGAAAGTGCACAAGGGTTAGTGTTCCTTATTAAATGGTTTGTTTAGGTTGGTAGATGTGAGGTGAAGAAAAGGAAAAAGAGGAAAAACCACTCACAAGCCGGACCATGAGGAATCTCTGTCGCTCCATGTCCATATTCTGAGCACTGCCCAGAGCTGGTTCTGAGGCCAGAGGAGAGGGCAGCAGGTACACTGGACTCTCTCCCCGCATCCAGGTGCCCTACA
Source organism: Platyrinchus mystaceus (assembly GCA_035041135.1). Classification (NCBI taxonomy): domain Eukaryota; kingdom Metazoa; phylum Chordata; class Aves; order Passeriformes; family Tyrannidae; genus Platyrinchus; species Platyrinchus mystaceus. The sequence continues at coordinate 2,560,054 of JAWWLV010000030.1, forward strand.
AAGGCAGGGACAAGATGTAGGGGCCTTTTCTTGTCAAAACAAACTCTGAGATTACTGGTGGATCTCCCACCACCTGCTCACAGGGGTGGGCAGCAGGGGACAGTGGCCCAAAGCCTCCAGGAGCACCACGATGGCCAAAGCTGAGCCCAGGCCAGGGGGTGGCCGTGTGTGTTTGAGCAGAGCCTTGGTGCAGCAGGGAAGGCACGTGAATGGGGAATCTGGCTACACCATCAATATCAGAAGCTGGAAGGAAATTTAGAGGGATTCTGAAACTGTGTGCACACCTAGAGATCAATTCCTGCAGAGGATATCCCCAAAACGACCCTGGAAAGTGCTGACCCCCACTATCCTACACCTGGAGAAACAAGGGAAAAATCAACATTCAAGGGCTGGGGCCAAAGGTGACTGGAATGATGTAGCACAGCATTCCTTTGCCCGTTTCCCAGTGACAAGTACCTGTGGGGATGGTGCAGGACACATATGACAAAAATTCTGGAGCCCCTGATAGCAAATCAACCTCTTTGCCAGGAAATGTATGGCAGGATAACACCATGGAATAAGGCTAGTGTTATGATATAGTGGACAGAACATTGCCTGAAGTTCCTCCAAATATAATACCAGTTAGGTTTTAGTATAGATCAGTTTCTTTGAGAGTTAAACCGGAATCACTTCACTGGAAGTGTCTCTGTTACCGTTATGTTTTTGGACACATCTCTTCCTCAGCAGCAGTTTATGCACACTTGAACTTACATCAAATCTTAGAAAGGGTGTGAGGCAAAATACAGAGAAGCTGCTGGAGACTTCAGAGCAGAGCTGATGTGATTTGTTGAAGGGAAATGGGATTATTCTCCAGGGAGAGGCTACATGGAGTAGGTTACACTGTGGTGTAAGTGCCGGGCACTGCAGTAGCTGCAGACGTGTGAGGCATCAGGCAAACTTTGGGGATGTCTGTGGATGGAGCAGTTTAAGAGCACACAGACATCCCTCAGCATCATCAGCCATCCACACCACCATGACCACCACAGCACAGGCACTGGGATGAGCCTCCTGGAAGAGTCAGCCCATGCAGTGACCTCCAGCACTTTGCACTCCTGCAAACAGGGAGGCAGAAGCTGCAGAGAACCCTCTTCGTTCAACCTCACGCTGAATTACTGGGCCCAGCGCTGGAAAAAGAAGATTTGGCTTTTCCTTACATAGGCACTGAAGCCTGAGACTGAAATCCATAGAGGAAATACCTGATGATTCCATTCAATCTGAGAATCTGCCTTAGTCAAAGCACTTTGCAGCTGTGGCAGATTCTTCTTGTCATGCATCTTTAAGCCGAGTTATTTGTGCTGTATTTTCAGAAAGCTTATCTTGAAATTAGAGATCATGGGCAGCACAGTCAGATTTATTCAGATCCAAAGAGCTTCAGCCTTGGAAAAACATCCTGAATTGGGGATCTCTACAATATAGGAGGCCTGAGCAACAATGTCTTCCTCAAACAAGTATTTCTCTCCATGTGGGGTAATACATTAGGTCCTCCCAAGGCAAAGCATTTGTTTTTCTTTGCTGCAAGGATAATAACCCATTCCTCTGGCTACTGAAATCTTCACAATGGAAAGGTCATTTATACTGCCCATCTGAAGGCCCACCCAAACACAGGGTGCCTGCAGCACCCAACCTTCCCCTGCTATTCTTTGGGGTTCACCAAGCCCAGGACTCCCTCCTTTCTGGTTGGCCCCAGGACATTTTTTTTGCACAATGCCAAGTTTCAAATGCTGATGAACACAATATGGCTCCCCCTCTCCTGGATGGGATGATTGCTTCAAAAAAGGAGGGAAGAAAGGCTTCAGAAGCTTATTTCCCATCAGTGAGCCACATCCGTGGGCTGGGGAGTGCTGATACTCTGAAGAGCAAGAGGGGAGACCTTTCTGACCCTACACCAGAGAACAGTCTCACTGCCCATCTGCAGCATGGCTCTTCCTGAACAGCTGGATTTGTATCACCAGGACACAGGAGAAAACCATTTTCTGAAAATCTGCAGAAAAAACCAAGGTCTGGCTTGAAAGCTGAGGAAGGGCTGGGACAGATAGACCACCACCAGACAGAGCTGCCCTGGTGCTGACAACCAAGGGCAGTCAAGGAAAGCAAATTGAAGAGCACAGTAGTCCTGTGGCACTGTAACCTTCCAGGGCAAGGCAGGTCCTTCCAGGGACACCCTGTCATGCCGTGGTCGAGGTGGTGGCGTGGTGCTTTGCTTTAGGCAGGCCAGGTTCTCCTACATCACCTGTCCGTGTGTGTAACCGTCCATCTGTCCATCCTTCCATCCCACTGTCCAGCTGGACCTGCTGTTGAGCTGGCAGGGGTGCAGAGTGAGAGAAAGGGTATTGTTTGATGTGTCCATGAGCTCAGTCACTGGGAAAGCAGAAGGTAAACACTGGATTGACTGGACTCCGCTTTTTCTGTGCTGTGCCAAGGTCGTCCTTTCAGAATCCCATATTGGGTATTTTCTACCTTGTTATAAAATAGACACATATATAGTTGTTGCCTAATTCCTTACTTGTGTGAAATTGTCCTTCAGTGGAGAAAACAAAGCAGAATCCAGGGAATGCTGCTGCAATTTACAAGTGCCAGTAATAAATTACAGGGGAGACCATGCCAAGGGAGACCAAAAGTGGTTCAGGTGAGCCACACTTAGTCTGGCAACCGCCCAGCAAACCCCACAGCTGTATGGAAGAGCACTGGTTGCAGGGATGCTGCTATTCCAGAGCCCAGAGCCTCCTCCACACAAAGCTGGAGTGATAGGACAAGGATTAATGGGTTCAAACTCAAAAGAGAGGAAATTTAGGTTAGATACATGAAAAAAAATCTTTATTGTGAGGGTGGAGAGGCCCTGCCACAGGTTGCCCAGAGAAGCTGTGGCTGCCCCATCCCTGGAAGTGTCCAAGTCCAGGTTGGAGGGGGCTTGGAGCAGCCTGGGCTAGTGGAAGGTGTCCCTGCCCGTGGCAGGGGGTTGGAATGAGATGAGCTTTAAGGACCCTTCCAACGCCAACCAATCTGTGATTCTGTCATTCTGGGAAGCTGCAGCACCAGGCCAGGTGCTCACTGATACCCACTGTGGACTGGGAATTGCATCCCAGCTCGAGCTCTGAGCTGTGGGGGCAGCTCTGCAGAACCCTGGCCCTGCCTTGTGCCTTCCCACGAAGCCTCAGGCGTGTGCCATGTTAGAGATAACTATTGCTAATTATGTTTGAAACTTTCATCTCCTTCTTCACATCTTCCCAGTGAACTTAATGATGGAAGCAGTTGCCAGATGTTAATTATTATCATTATCAGCTCCCAGCATTTACTGTACAAAGCAGTGCTTTTTCCTGGTCCCGGCACTCTGTGATTATAGCGCGGGGAGGGAGAGAGGCAGGTTCATTAAAGCAGCCCGCAAGTGTTAGTGTTGTCATTATCCAATTAACGTTCCTCCTCACAGGATGAATATAAACCTGACAAAGACCTCTCTGAAGTGGATCTGAAGAACGCCATCCGTGTGCACCACGCCTTAGCCACAAAAGCCTCTGATTACAGCAAGAAGTCCAACGTGCTCAAGCTGAAGACAGCGGACTGGAGAGTCTTCCTCTTCCAGGCCCCGTGAGTACCAGCTCTTCCCTGGATGGGCAGCCTGAGCTCCAGCCACTGCCAGAGTCCCCCTGACCTGCCCGGGTCAGCACACACTCAGGGGACAGGGCTGGGCTAACGAGGAGCTGAGGGACTGTTCAGAGGACTTGGTCATAGGCCACAGTTTCTTGGTGGCTTTGTGTCAGTCCTGAAGGTCTTTCTCATCTGTCACCAAGCTGGGCTGAGCAGGATGGGCTGGGATGAAAAGGGCTGAGTAAAGGGCTCCTCTTGCTAACTTCAGCTAGCAGTGGAAGGGAGAAAATCCATGTGGTGCATTGAACTGAGGAGGGGATGGTTCCCCTCATCATCCTTGGATGGGGAAACTGTCTAAAGCTCCTCAGAGAAGATGTCTCAGCCAGGCTGGATCTTCTTCCTTCCTTAGTCCATTGCAGAGGAAAGTTGTGCTGTTCGTAAGTGTCAACTGTGATTGAGTCATCTCTTCTCTCTCATGTTTTTCACATCTTCTGCTAAGAGAGGTGACATTGGAAGTTGGGCTGGAGTGCTATCAGGCTAAAGATTGGCATCTGAATTTCTGCAGCAAAAACCCCTGGCAGGGTTGGGGGAGCAGCACCTGAACAAATTTGATGAGACCCTGGGTAATGTCCCACCAGTGACACAACTGAGGGGTCCATCGTGCTCCGTGGGACCTCTGTTGTGTGGCTCTTGCTCTCTAAAGAGCAGGACATCCTTGGCCCTGGCCTCTCCCCAGCTCCTCAGGAATGCTGACAGAGCGGATGAGTCCAGAGCAGGACTGCCAGGACTTTGAGAGACGCACAGCAGCCCTGAAATCATCAGGGCACTGTAGAGGAGCCAATTATCCAGGACTTCCCTCTGGTCACAACCCAGGGTGGCACGAAGTGGCTTCAAAGCAAAGCTGCTGATGCCCCTCCTGAGCATGGGTGGCTCCAGGACTGTTGTGAGCTGGCTGCTCCTGGGTCAGGAGCATTTCCAGACACCCTCTCTCTTCTCCCCTCCTCCATAACAGGAGTAAGGAAGAAATGCTCTCCTGGATCCTGCGAATCAACCTTGTTGCTGCCATTTTCTCTGCTCCAGCCTTCCCAGCTGCAATCTGCTCCATGAAGAAGTTCTGCCGCCCGCTCCTGCCTTCGTCCATGACCAAGCTGTGCCAGGTAATGTGAGAGAAGGAGTGATGGAGGGATACCCAGTGCTCAGCAAGCCCTTCAGCTGAGCTCATCTGCAGGTCCCCCTGTTGCTGCCTGATGGGCACACTCAGGTGCTCAGGGCAGGAGCAGGGGAGTGGAGCAGGTGACTTGGACAGACATGGAAAATCCTGGTGTCGGGCCAGTGCTTCCTTTGCAAAGGCTGTGAACAACCCTACCCACACCTGCCTGTTTGGCTGTTGGTTCTGGCTTGTTTATTGCTCTTTGTCCATCACATCCCAGCACCTTCCTGTTGCTGGAGCTGAAAGAGCTGAATAGTTCCACAGCTGATGCTGCAGAGCCCAACAGCTCTGCAGGTTTATTTTATTTTTATTTCATTTACCTGCAGCCCAGGTTTATTTTATATCATGGCACTCAGAGGTGGCAGCCTCTTGTTTCTTGAGCTGAAAAGCCACAGGTGAAGGGGGAGTCCGAGTCTCAGTCAGTAGAGAAGTTTCTGGAAGCAAGAGGTCCCAGTGCACAAGGCCATAGCTCACCAAAGGCAGCTGCCATCCAAAGAGGAGCTTTTGTTTCCCTGTCCAGGGAAATCCCAACATGCCTTAGCACGTCCAAAAAGAAGGGACACACTGCCAGTGCCCCCCAGCAAAGGGGAGGACAGCCTAAAATGTCAGGGCAGAGATACAGCTCCTGTCAGCTGAGCCAGATGTGGCCAGATGTCACCTGGCCCAGAGCCCAAAGGGGGAGGGTGCTCTTACCTTGAACAGAGCAGGATGAGCAGCCCTTGGGACAGTGCTGGTTCTGCCTGGCTGTCAAAGGATGGGGAGCGTTTCATGTTTATGATGCTAAAGACGCCCCGATGCCAAAAAAATCCACTCTTGGCACCCGAGATCCCTGAGGTTTGGACTCACTCAAATCCCTGTGTTTCCACTGCTCCTTATCAGATGAATTTGCAAATTCACAGCACACCTTTGGCTCCGGCACAGCAGCTGAGCTTTTGTCCTTGCAGAGAGAGCTCCCACATCCACAGGCAGGCGGTGCACTGGGGTGCTGCACTCCCACGTTTTAATACCTGACAACTCTTCTCTCGGCAGGAGGAACAGCTGAGGTCTCATGAAAATAAGATGAAGCAGATTGCAGACGAATTAGCAGAGCATAAATTACATCCTGTAGAGAAGAGCCTCAAGTCAAAAGAGGCTGAGGAATACAGACTCAAAGAACATTACCTAATATTTGAGGTAAAGGAACTTTCATCTTTTCTGTGATAAATGATACCTTGGCTGATTGAGGAGAACTGAGAACTCCGGGGTGGATGCTGTGAGCCTGGGAGAACATGAAAGGAGAGAGAAGGACAAGGGCTCCCAAGCTGGTTGGGTGTCTTGGGACAGGAGCAAGCCTTGCTGTTTTGCACTGAAACTAAAAAAAGAAATAACAGACATTCCCTCCCCTCTGTGATTTCTAACCAGAGGAGGGGAAAACCGATGAGAGAAAGAAAATCTTCCTTTACTGTGCCAAATCTTGACATTTCCTCAGGTCCCAAGTAAGAAAGTGGTTCAGTTCTCAGTGTGCATCAGTCTTTTGCAGCAACATTAATAAAAAGTGAAGGGAGTCCCTGAGAGAATTAATCTTGTTTTGCTGCAACAATTTCTGTAAATAAAGCCAAACCCAGCATTACAGCTGGTTACAGACTCTTTGAGGATGCATGTAACTAAGTTTTAGCTCTCTTTAAAGTCTAATAGGCATTTAATTGTGGGACAAATGGGCTATTTTGTTCCAGTGGGAGTTGAGCAGAAGATGCCTGCCACATAGGTGTCAGTGGGAAGGGACTGCTGGAGGCTTCTAGTCTTGCTTCCAGCAGGAACTTGGAGTATTCCTAGTCTTAGCCCAGACTGTGTGTTATTTAGTGGCTGAGCCTCAGAAATCTCCAGGGCTGGAAATATCCCACCTCCCTCATGCCAGGGCTGCACCACTCTTTTGTGTAACACCCAAACTCTCCAAAACCGCAGCTTCTGGCTGCTGGTTCCCTTGTCTTTGTACCAACCTTTCAAACAGTTGCTGCTGCCTCCCAAATTTCCAGACATCTTGTTTTGGATGCCTGCAGAGAAGTCTCCATCCGAGCATTTCTCTGGGCTGCCTTTCCAGTCTGCAAGGAGAAGTTGGCACTTCCAGAGCATAATTCATCTCATCTGTCTTATGATATGTGCTCTAGAAATGCTTGTTTCTCTGGGCTGACAAAGAAGCCTGTACAGGCTGCCTCTGAGATGTTAAGAGAAAGGATGAGTATTACACAAGTCCTTAAGAAGATCCCATCTAGCACTGGAAGAAGGGCAGGCAGGCAGGCAGGGAGGAGATGCCTCCCTTGATACCGTTCTCTGTGAGGAGCAATGGGGACATAACTCAGCAGCAACAAGTGAATCACTGGGTGGAAACAATAAGCCGAAGGATTTGAACTAATCAAAGAGAACTCCTAAATCAGGAAGAAGCAGATCTGTCGATCTGATTTTGCCGCCAGTATTGTCCCTATACAATCAGAGTGGCAGCCAAGACTTGTGAAAGCAGCTGGAGAGTCTTAAACACAAACACACACACACACACACACATATGGACACGCAGACACACCCTTTTCAACACTGGGATGACCAGTCTTTGCACAGTGGTTTGCTGTGGTTAAACCTGGGGGGTGTGATTAGTGGGATCCTGATGGTACAGGATGGGTTTTCCTGCAGTAGCAGATGGCATTGCCACACACAGTGTGGCTTGTCCCTGTTACCAGGCTCTCTGTTCCCTCTTTCCCTGCAGAAGAGCCGCTATGAGACGTACATCAACCTGCTGTGCATGAAGATAAAAGTGGGGACAGATGACCTGGAGAGAATTGAGACCAGTTTCTTCAAGGTGGAAGCTGAGGACCTTGCTTTGAGGAAGACACATTCAAGCCCTTCCTTGAGCCAAGGGCACCTGTCCATCAGCTGTAAGGCAGAAAAGGACATTTTAGAGCAGAACACTTAACAAGGAATGTGTGCACAGGGGGATGAACCGGCGATGCTCTGCGCTCCTGGACTAGATCGATGAGCACAATTTTACTTAGGAAATTATACGAGCAAAACCGTAGACATGTATGACACGGGGATTGCTCTAGTGAAAGAAATCAAAGAAGCTTTAGTTGACACTCTCTGACAATGCTCTGGCATTTCAGCATCATCTCTTCTTCATTCCCAACAGCACCAGTGGCTTTTCTTTCCCTCCTGCTGCAGCCTGCACAACAAAGGGATGTGCTGGTTCTTCAAGGGCCAGGTTGCTCTTTTCTCCACCAGCCTTCTCTCTCCGCCTTCCCTCCCTGGAGTCCCCACCGGTTCATGGTCACAGTCCCCGGCAGTGCAGGAAACTCAGCCGAGATGACATGGCTGTGGCACCACCAGCGCTCCCAGAGAGGGGCATAAAGGGGCAGGAGCACGTCCCTCCCGTGAGGGGAGCACCCTTCAGCACGTCCTGACAGGAGACGGGTGTCGTGAGCTGATCACAGACCAAGTGAGAGGTGTCTCCAGCGTGGCACACGGGAACATCATCTGCCCCTGGCAGGAGAGGCCTGGAGTGCCCTCTGTCACCTTATCCTTTTTATATATATATATACATATGAATATATATAAATAAATATATATATATAAGGAAACTCTAACGTGGGTTTTTAACCTCAGTGTGCAAGTGAAGGCAAAGCTGCCTGGGGAAGTCACTAGGGACGTGGAGGGTCTGACCAGCCCACCAGGATGTTTTAAAAATTGCAGTAGCCTATGTATCTTTTTCTTTTTTTCCCTTTTTCTCCTTTTTTTACTCGAATGGAAGTCCCACCTGGCTTTGCTGTGAAACATCGCTCTCCTGTTCCTGCTTATCCAGACAAACTGGCCAAGTGGCTGCTTATTTGGCAACCACGGCATCCACCAACTTTGGGTTCGAGGCACAATTGGAGCTGTGCAGCAGCTCCAGGGAACCTTTGTGTGCAGGAGCAATCCCACCTGCCCATCCCTGCTGGATCCTCCATCCTGCAATGCACATGCTGTACTCTTTTAAGTGGGGAATTGTGTTTCTGTTCCTTTCTGCTGTCTGTGGTCCAATGATTTGCTGTTGTGCTGAAGTGATTCCTCTGCATTTCAATGCCACGACTGTCCTCCCACGGTTTATTTATTTCACAGTTTGGTTTGGTCCTTTATCTCAGATTGCTTTTCTTTCCCCTCAGTGCATTCACAGTAATCAAGTTCCAGTTTTGAAGGATCTTGTAGCTGCTATTTACAGTCATTTATTGTTTATCTTTTGCAGCATTTTTTTTAAACGAACAAAATAAGATTTATTTGGACCTTTGACGTTTGAGAGCCTATGGACTACTGTTTTCCATGATGGTTCATGACACTAAAAACCTCTTCCCAACTTTGTCACCTCTTCTTTTATCTGTTTCTTTGTACAGTTTGATAGTTTATTTGAAATGATGCACTAAGAATCATGTTAAAATAAAAAGAGTAACAATAAAGCTGAATCTGTTGGTAAAGAGAATTGGTCTGAAGCAGAGATCCACCATGTGCTGGATTGATCCCAGCTTTCACAGCACCAGAAGGCCAGACTGATACAAGTCCCCACCAGCACCTGCTGCACAAAAGCCAGGATTCTATAGACAGACAGCACCAGAAAATGGCAATTCCTATCCACAAGTGGGGTACAACCCCATCCATCCTCCTGGGGGCTGAAAGCACTGATCTGCCTGTGCTCTGGATGGATGACTCACCCCTGGAGCAGGTGTGGACAGATGGGCTGCTTTGGGAACACATTCAGGAATTCTTCTCTCTGGCTGGTGCATCCCAGGTGTGTCTGTCCACGTGCAGCCCAGATATTTATGGGAGTAGAAAGTACCAACACCTACATTGGGTGTTGGAGATGTTCTGGGGGGAGAGGAGGAGTCCAGGGCTACACTGAGTGGCTGTTTCTCCAAGGCATCACTGCTTTTGTGTCAGGTACTGCACAGACATCCCTTTCTCTGAAGATCTCCAAGATGCTCCTACTCACATGAAGTGTCTGGTGCCCAGACTCCCACAGTGAAATTCTGGAGGAAATTTGGACCCAACCCCTTCTCTCCAAAATCCCAGGTAAACCTTGTACTTCAGCCTGCCCTTTCTGAGCATTCCTTCTAGTGGGCAGTGACATCTCCAGTGTGTTTGAGCTGCCACCAAGAACAGCTCAGCCCCCTGGTTGAAGGTGCCAGTCTGCCATCCTGAGCTGGGAGGAGCTTGCAGAGAAAAGCAGGATCTTG
>JAWWLV010000030.1:2586879-2601478 GCA_035041135.1 Platyrinchus mystaceus
CTAAACTGACTGCTGATGGTAACATGAAGAACAGGCCTTCACAGCTGTGAGGAATCTCTGACTTAACTCCTTAATGTTCAGGGCCTTGTGGTCTGTCTGACTGTTGTCAAAAGTGAGGGTGGCAAAAGGATTGTATTCTGAGCTTCATGGGTGTTTTGGGCTGTTTCTCTGTTGTCTGACCGAGTCACCTCTCATCCCAGACAGGTGGAAGTCGGTTGTGTGCAGCGAGCACCTTGCAGCTCATAAAGGCAACAAGTGCTCCTCAGTCTTTGCAGGGAAGGAGGTGGATTTGTTTAAATACTGGCTCTTACTCCTCTGTTAGGTTTGTTTGATAAAGATCAAATAACAGTATGTTCTGCTTTGAAAATTGTGTAAGAAGCTTGTCATGTGTTAAATAGTGCACAAATCACTGGTTACAAAACACGAGGTTGGAATCTTAAACAGGCACAGGGAAAAGAAACCCTCAGGTTTCAGAGGGGATTCCCAGCTCTCCAGGAGGGTCATCTACGGCCTTAGACCTGGGATGGCTTATGAAAACTTTAGTATCTCACCACATTTTTGTGAAGAATGGTTGTGGGGTGATGCTGATGTGAGTGGAATGACGTGTATTTGTATCATCACATGTGTGGGTATGCACTGGCAAGGCTGGATCTCCTCTCTGGACCAATCATTCACCGCAACAAGTTTTCAAACTCACAGATTTTTGCAAGCAGTTGCTTAATTAGTAATTCTTTGTTAGTCTTCCCTGCACTGCAGACTGCAAAGTAAGCACACAAACCAGCTGAGAGGGCAAAGGCTTCATGAAGGGAGAACTGGAATTTGATGACTCTTTGCTTTTGCTGTTCCTACTTTTATTTTTAGGTGGATAATTGTAGATTTTAAAAGCAGGAAGGTAATTAAATGAGGGTTGTTTGCTTCCTTTCTTTTAGGGGCTAGTTCTAGACATGCTTTCAAAATAAAGGTATCCCAGAACTCGTTTTAGGGGGTTTTTGGGGGGGGAGGGTTGCTCTTGATTTATAAAAACCCCAAACAACTTGCTTTTCAAGCAACTGTTGCCAGTATACTCTCATTCCTTTGTAATTCAGAGGAAAGTGAAATACATTATGATAAATTAAAAACCCCACTTCTTCTGCTGTCTTTAAATGGTTTTGCCCATCCAGGAGCCTCCATTTAGCGATCTGGGTCCGAAAATGTGTCTTGTTTCCTCTGATTAGCATTAAGCTGCTTTTATGATTACACTGAAATTTTAACACCGAGTTGGTCGATAAGTCTGTCTTTGTCATTGTAAAGCAGGGTCTGATTCATTGTCAAAGCTCTCCTTTGTGCTTATGGCTGCAAAAGTATCCAAAGCAACGAGCCGAGCTGGATGCGGGTCCCTCTCCAAATTCCTCCTTGCATGAGTAATAGTTAGTCACAGACCCGGCACTGCTGTCCTTGCCTTAGTCACCAGCCCCTGCAGTGGCTCCTGCCTGGCCTTTGTGCCAGGCAGCTCTGGGGACGGGGATTATTTGTGCCCGATAAACCTCCGTCCTGCTTCCATCTCCTCCTCCTCCTCCTCCATCTCGCCTGGGGAGAACAGGAAACGATTATTTGGAAAGCGTGCTGCTGCCTGTCAGGGAGCCCTGACCCAGCCCTGAGTCAGCTTTACAAAGCCACACCTTGCTCCCAGGTATGCGGGGCAGCCCTCCTGCTTCCTGCTGGCCCCGTGCCCGGGTCATCCCCTGCTCTGCTGGTAACCTGTTGGTAGTGACCACATGGCTGCTTTGAGTTCAGGGAGGTGTGAATTAGAAAGGGGGACGCTGCCTGGTTGGGAGCCGACACCATCTTTTTGTTGCTGATTTTTCTTTGAAATCTGTGGAAGCGATTTTTCTTTTGAAGTGGCCTTGTCTGGCCGGGAGGGACTGCACGGGCTGAAAGGTGTGGGCTGGTTTTGCGAAAGTCCTGCTGCCAGGAGGTGTCCTGGTGAGCCACACTGGCTCTGCAGGACCGCAGAAACCGAGGCACTGGGTTAGGGAACTTACCACATTTTGCAAGAGGCGGTTTGGTGAGGGATGTTTCCGCCGAAACGGAGCGGGGGGGTTTTCGGCACCAGGGTGAGTTTCTCCTCCCCAGGTTCTCTGTGTTTGACCTGACTCTGCTGTTGTAAGCCTGGTTAGGGTGCAGTATCCGACCTGGAGCAACATATCCCTGGAAACTGTTCTAAGTGGGGAATTGTGCCAAGAAGGGGTGTCCCGAAAGGAATCCTGTGGGCTGATAATACATTGCTGCTGCCACCTACTGAAAGGTTCCCACCGGTTTGCTTTTGTAGTAGTTCACAACAGGGTAGGGTGCAGGAGTTCACTGGAATAATCCTCATTTCCCAGTCACAAGGAGGAACTGTCTCCTCCTCTGCTGGAAGCGCTGTCCTGTGGCTTGGGACAGTGGGTCAGTCTGTGTGGCAGCTGCCACAGGGCTGGGGTTGGGGCAGAAAGCCCTCCTGCCTGCCAGCCTTTCTGCCCCTTACCTTGCCCCTTCCTCTCTTGAAGGTACCAAGTGTGGAAGGCAGTGGGGGCTTTCCCAAATTAGCTTTTTCAGAGCGTGTTCCTCACTGTTTCGAGGCACTTTGATAATGGTGGGGGAACCCTGCTGGTTGTGCTCTGGTAGGATTGGGACACAATAAAGGTGGATTTGCACCAGCAGTTCTGTAGGCAGGTGCTTCTGAAGATCCTCCTGAGTTGGCAAATGCACTCATATGTTTGATGTCCTCTCTTACAGTCAAATCCAGATGGTTCTGAAGTGACCGAGGGTCCCTGTTACCTTGTGGAAGGGGAAACCCAAGGGTCTGAATCATTACTTCTCCTCTTAGGTAAATGACATCATGATGCTTCTGTCAGCAGCTGTCGTCAGAAACCAGCTGGGCTCCCTTCCTATTGCACATCATTCACTCTTGAGCAAACTCTGGGCAACTTCCTGAGAGCAATAACTCTGCTTGGAAAGTCTTGGAGTGGATCTAAATATTTGGTGGTTGCTGTAGAGTGCTAATTCCCAGTGTGTACATGTGCCACAGCGTTGAACTGGGTGAGGACCAGTGCTGGGTGGACCCATCAGGGCGTAGGGCTGCCTGCAGACCCACCCCACCCCGTTGCTGGTGCCCACTATTTTGGCTTCTCCCGGAGCAGGAGCAGCTGGGGGCTGTTCAGCAGGTTCACCTCCTTCCCATTTACGGGTTCCGAGTGAAATCCCGTTACACAGAGCGCACGTCCTCGGCACGTCATCTCAGGCTGACTGAAATGTTTGCCCTGCTCAGGGTGCACGACTTGGAGTGCTGTTCTGCAGGGAATTTGGGCATTTCCAGCCCCCTGAGCAGCAGTGGTGACCCCAAGAGCGAGGGCAGCCCGGGCTGCCCCTCCTGCCTGGCCCCCCGCACGTGGGCAGCATGTGGGCAGCACCACTTGCCCTCCTCCCTGGAAAGATCCTTCTCCAACCACCCACGTGCTCCCAGCTCTAGCTCAGGATCTGTTGATCAACTTTCCCGCAGAGCCCTTGGGGAATTCCAAAAATGGCTTGAGTTAACTTTGGGGGATACAGAAGCTCTTGGCTCGCAGCAGGTTTTTTGGGACGGTGTCACAAGATGAGCTGTGTCAGGGCTCCTGTTTGAGGCACTGCCTCATGCCTGGGGACTGCAGCGTTCCTCGACGGAAGCCTTCTGAGTGTGAGAGTGGGATGCCAGAATCCGGTGGCTGGTAGCCAAGCAGGCTGTGATCCACAGGGAGGTGTTCCCTGGGAAGGGACCTGCCACCTCGCTTTGTTCTCACAAGCTCGGTGTAAAACAAGTCCGTAGAAAAACAGTTTAAAAAACAAAACTCAAAAAACCTAACAAAGGAGGGGAAGAAGAAAGAACAGGCTGAAATGAGTAGGCATGTTCCAATACCAGATCCTGACATTTCCATGGGAACAGTTTTGTTTGGGCTTAAGCAGATCTGTGTTTGCAGGTCAAGGGTTGAGCCTCTTGCTGAGGTGATGTGAGAGAAATGGTATTTGAAGAGCAAAAGTCGACCTTGAGTGATAAACCATGACTTGACACAGGAAACTCACCTGTGAGCAGGAGGTGAACCACAGCATGCATGGGCAGGGCTGCTGTGCCTGTTCCCACAGGGAGCACAGGGCTGTTTGGGAATGCTAGGCCATGCTGTGCTGAACCACCGGCTCGGGGCAAGGCCCTGCCACGCGTGGGGCTGGCGGTGCCTGACCGGCTCTCCCTGAAGGCAGAGGTGTCTGAATCACAGCGCTGGAGGGAAGACAGTGCTTTGATCATCAAAAGCCCATCCAAGAGGAGCTGATTAATAGTTTTTTGTTGCTGTGGAATCTGTGGATGCTGGCTCTTTAATCTGCCAGGAATGCAAGGTCCGGGTGCGTCATCTCATGAAGCACCAGCTTCTCCAGCAGCATGATGCAACGGGAGCAGAGGTGGGAGGCTGGAGCAGGAGGTGGCTTCCCCGCCGTGTCAAAAGGCCACGGGCCACCTCTGTTAACCACAACTGCTTTTCTTCTTCGGGTGTGAGCTGTAATTGTGTTTGCACTCGATGGAGTCTTTCCGCAGCCGCTGCCAAAAGCAAACAGCACGAAGCTGGTCGGGGAGCGAGCGCTGCTCGTGATGGGGAGCGAAGGGCACAGGGTGATGGCAGGGGCGAGTCTCCTGGCATTGTTTGGCTGTACCCACCCGTGCCAGGCTGTGCAGGTTGGCTGTGCTGGCACGCCTTGCTCAGGAGCGTGCGTGGCGAGGGTGGCTCGTGGTGCTGCCTGCGCAGCCCGGCCGAGCTGGTGCTTCCAGGAGTGTGTGCTTCCTACACCAGCTGGGGCTGGTGGCAGCCCCCCAGAGCTGTGGCTTACAGTCCCCCAGAGCTTCCTAGGACACAGCAGTGGGCGTTGCATCCCAACAGGGCCATTGGATATCAGCTCCCTGCCCTCCCCTCTTCTCCCCTCCCTCCTTTCAGGCAGGGCTGGAGCTGCCAGGTCCTATGAGGAGCAGCTGAGGGATCTGGGGTTGTTGAGCCTGGAGAAGAGGAGGCTCAGGGGAGACTTCATCACTCTCTACAACTCCCTGACAGGAGGTTGTAGCCAGGTGGTGGTTGGTCTCTTCTCCCAGGCAACCATCAGGAGGACAAGAGGACACGGTCTTAAACTGCGCCAGGGGAGGTTTAGGTTGGACGTTAGGAAGAAATTCTTTACAGAGAGAGTGTTCAGACATTGGATGGGCTGCTATCCTTGAAGGTATTTAAGGAAAGACTGGACATGTCACTCAGTGCCATGGTCTGGGTGACAAGGTGGTGTTTGGTCAAAGGTTGGACTTGGTGATCTCAGAGGTCTTTTCCAGCTGGGTTGATTCTGTGATTCTGTGGTGGTGCCTTCCCTGACGAGCCCTGTGGCTCTGTTGGTGGAGCTGTCAGCTGCACAGCCGCCCTTCCTCCTGGGAAGGGTTCCTGGGAGATGCCCATGTGTTGCCTGTCGGATGGGGCTGCGTGAGAGGCCAGTCCTATTTTTGGCTGCATCTCTGATGGCATGGGAGGTGGTGTTTTTACTCCATGCAGCTGTCCTGACCACACACAGGTTCACCCCTTGCCCCACACACCTGGTTCAGGGAGGCTACAGGAAGCCTTGGAAGTGGAGAAGGCTCCCAAGAGCTTGACAGGGAGAGTTTGGGCCAGGTTGGTGGCACATCTGCAGTCAGGGAGAAGAGGTGCAGATCCCAGCTCCCGGGCCTCCAGGAGGTGGTGGGAGGCCCAGCCTGTGGGGTTGGCTCTGCTGCCCAAGGAGGAGTTCTTGGTCATCTCTTCCATCCCTCCATCCCAGTGCCAGGCAGTCATTAGCATGGCAAGCCTGCTTGCAGAGAGCAGATTTAGGTGAGAACACTTCCTTTGGGGCTGGTTTTGAGACACATCATCAGGGCTGTGGTTTGTCTCGTTCCCAAGTGCTGCAGCCCTTCCTGGCTGGGGAAGGGACTGTTGCTGGCAGTAGGATTAGCTTAAAGAAATTGGGAAACTGCAGGCTGGGAGACATTGACTGCATTGGCTTTTTGGGGGCATCTTCCATCGTTTTGCACCCTGCTAGTTGTCCTGCAGGAGGCACAGACCTCGCTGGGTTGGGGCAGTGGCTGTGTGTTGGTCTCATGTCCCAGTGCAGAGCTCTTTCTGTGAGGGGCAGGAGGGGATCAGGGGGCTGTCAGCACAGATAAGGGAGTGGATGAGAGCTGGTGGGTGGCCTGTGGTGGGAACATGTGAGGATGCAAGAGCTTGTCCTGTGCTGGGGCGGGTCAGCTGGCTTGGTTTCGGGGTGCGTGCAAAGCGTGCTGTCCACCTGGAAATGTGTAGCTGCAATTAATTCTCCCTTCCCATGTGCCCTCTGCCATGCAGCTTCCAGCTCCCTTTTCTCACTCTGTGGGGGAGAAGCTTCTCCAGCTCTGACAGACCTGCAGCCCCGGGTCATCCCTCCCTGTTTGAGTGAGCTGTGCCTGGGTCATGGGAACACACTGGCCTTTTCCCGGGAGCAGCAGGGGCTGGCAGGGGTTGCTCAGAAGCTGTTCCTCTGAAATGAGCTTCAGTAACACCCCACAAGTGTGTTCTGCACTCTGGTAAAATAAAATCTCTAGCAAGTGGCTGTGGGAGTCGTCCCTAGGAGGAACCAGCCCCTCGCTGCAGCCCTTGGCTGACACGTCAGCTGCTTCCTGCCTTGCCCTCCGTGTTTCCTCATCACTCCCTTGCCACACTCCCGGTGTGACTGCAGGGGGACAGACCCCGGGGCACTGCCCGGCCTCCTGCAGAGCCTGACCCAGCCAGGAGCTGGGGCTTTTCTGGGAGCTCAGTGGCATGTGGCAACTTCCCTTCGCCACCTTCCTGAAGCCAGTCTGCTTTCTCTGTCCTTCCCTGGATTCCTGTGGCTCAGGCAGTGGCATCTGGGGCTGGTTTGGGTGCCCACTTTAGGTGGCCAGAGGCCCACAGAGGCTGGGGGCAGCTTAGGGCGCTGGTGTGGTGAGTGGGCAGGAGCCCTGGATCAGCAGCTCTCAGGTCATACGGCCACCAAAGCCGGTGGGCAGCGTGATGATGTGTCCTCTGGGGCTGCTGCCGTGTCCTCTGGGGCTGCTGCCGTGTCCCCTGGGGCTGCTGCCGTGTCCCCTGGGGCTGCTGCCGTGTCCCCTGGGGCTCCTGACTGGTGAGCACTGGAGCTACAGCTCTAGAAGTGAAATCAGCCTGCAGACAGCAGCAGCCACCTTAAGGTTAATGAGGGACCCGAACCAGCAGCGTTGCACTGGGAATTCCCGCGGGCTGTGGTTGCTGTGGCAGCAGAGGAGGATCACCTGGAGGGGCGAACACACCTTCCCGGGGAAATGCATCAGCTCAGAGGGTGCTGAGGTGAAGCCCAAACCAGGGGCTCAGAGGACAAAGGGTTAACAAGGGCTGCAAGTCCAGGCCAAGTGCAAATGAAAGCGGTGAGCTGGGGAAGCTGGAGGTGGGGTTTGGGATGCGGGGTGGTGTTCGGGGAACAGATACCACCAGCCTGGCAGGTCTGGCTGGACCGGAACAGCCTCCAGTGTGACTTCAGAGCGGCTCTGGGTCCTGTGTGAGTGGGCAGAGCGTGTGTCAGCCCTCGCTCGGCGGGAGAGACGGAGTTTCCTGTCTAGACCCCAGTAATCGCGGTGGGGAGGGGTTTGCAACCCAGGCTCCTGCTGCTCTCCTCCGGTGATTACCGAAGCAGAAACCGGGCTGCAGTTCCTGGGGAAGGAACTCCTCGTTTGTGCCACGTGTCTCGGAAAATGTGGCGCCCGTCTGCTCCTCGCAGCCCGTGAGCCGGGGGTCGGGGTGGGAGCCGGGCACCGTGCTGGCTCCGGCACTGCCCGCCTGCGGGACTCCTTGGGAAGTCTGCAGCCCCCCAGCTGAGGGAGCAGGGCTCGCTTGATGCTCAGGTGATGCTCCTGGAGCCCGGGGATGGCACTCCCTGGAGGCTGCTTCTGGGAGGAAGGAGTAAAATCGTGGGGACCAGCCCAGATCCTCTCAGCCCAGGAATTGTGTGACCAGGGAGAGTGATTGAGGGAAGGAAAAATTTCCCTCAGTCCTCACCTGCCTCAGGCTGCCGGTGCTGCTTGAGTACAGAAATGGCATTAAACCCTGTGCCTTTGCCATGGGCTGTGCGTGTCCCTGTGCAGGAATGGGCGCTGTGGGTCCATGGGGGACATGGCAGGGGAGAGGGC
Source organism: Platyrinchus mystaceus (assembly GCA_035041135.1). NCBI lineage: Eukaryota > Metazoa > Chordata > Aves > Passeriformes > Tyrannidae > Platyrinchus > Platyrinchus mystaceus. The sequence goes on from JAWWLV010000030.1 coordinate 2,595,101, forward strand.
AGAAAGGCAGAACCATTTCATAGACTGATTTAATGGCATTAAAAAATGGTTTTAGTAATAAATGATCAACCAGAAGTCAGCTCCACTGCTGCTACTCTGCCCTGGTGAGCAGAGCTTGGACCCACAAGGGTTTTCCAGGAGCAGCCTTCAGGCTCAGTTCCCTATGTGTGAAATCCCTCGATGCCTGTCCGGGCAGTGTGGGGACAGTGTGGTGGTGACAGAGTTCTGCTTGTGTGTCACTGACTCACTGACAGTGGGAACCTGTGGCTGCTCTTCCTCTCCCTGTGGTTTCCTCAAAAGCAATTCCTGTAAGCAAGAAGGACCCTGAGAGAGGGAGAAGGAGCCCTTCCTTTCCTGTACCCCTGGCCCTGGATATCACCAACAACCCTTAGTGTTTAAATAAAAACCCTTCAGCCTTTAGGAACAGGGCTGGGAGAGTTGTCCTCATGGCATGGGCATTCCAGCTGAGTGTGCAGCCATGTCACAGCAAGGGATGGAGGGACAGTGATGGCAGCAGGACTGCTGCTCCGTGGGCTAGTGGGATTCTCAGCACTGCGGGTGCCAGCTCCTGTGGGCTCACTGGACCTGGGCTGAGGCTCTCAGGGCAGCATCAGCACTTCTTGCCCTTCACCTGTGCTTGGTTTGGGTGGGTTTTGGGGGTCATTCCTGCCATCCTGGGCTCCTGGCACTCACCTCCTGGGAAGGTGCCCTTGGCAGGATGGTCTGGGCTGAGACCTGGACTCTGGGATTTAATACCAGTCCTGCCAGTGCTTATCAATACAAGCTCCCAGGGCTTGTGTGGGGCTGTGACCCCCGTGGGGCAGGGGGAACACTGTGCCTAAGTGTCCCCCAGCCCCTTGTGAGGACAGCAGGCCCTGTGCCAGGGGTGCTGCAGGTGCCACTGAGGGCGAGTCCAGCTCTGAGGAGATTCCCAAGGCCCCCCATCCGGCCATGGAACGGGCCCACCCCTGCTCAGAGCAACGCTGCTGGAGGAGACTGTTGTGTCTGTTGTTTGGAAACCCAGAGAAAATAGTCAGGAGAGCCAAGTGCTGATTTTTCCAGTCGCAGAGGAGCACCCAGACTAGCAGGAAAAAACGCTGCATGCTGAATTCCTATCTTGGGATGCACGGCTTGGGGCTGCTTCCCTGCCAAGCCCAGCCTAATTACAGATGATTAAGGAAACATACGTATTTGGTGACTATGCCAGGGAATTTCTGATAGAAAGGAGGGTCTGGGGTTAGAAAATGGCCCAGCTGGGAAAAAGAGCCTTTTGTGCCCAAGAAGGGCTTTTGCTGTGTCTCCATAAGGAGGCCTCAGCATGTCAGTCCCTCTCTGGGCTCCAGGAGTTACAAGATCTGATTTGATTTCCTTCCTTGTGCTGTGGTTCATATCTCCCACGTTTTTGCAGAGGAGGTTTCAGAGGGAACAAAATTCAGTGTAAAACATTACCACTGCCCCCTGTGCCTCTGGGAACGTGTAACCACTGTCCCCATGTGGGGACACTGTCAGGGTGGGGTGTGGCTGGGCCAGCTCTGCCTGGGGGGCCCTGGTGTGTGCTGGGGGACCCTGACTCTCCTCTGCTTCCTGCCTTGCAGCAGAAGAAGTCGTACCTGGAGCGGAGTGTGAAGGAAGCAGAAGACAATATCCGGGAGATGCTGATGGCCCGCAGGGCACAGTAGTGGCACCCCTGGGTGCTCTGGGCTGATCCCCACAGCCTGTCCCCTCCTTCCCCACCTCAATAAAACTCGTGTCTCTCTGGCTGCTCTACTGGTGGGGTATGGTGGGATTTGGGATGAGGGGCCTGCAGGGAATCCTGCTGCCCTGGAGCAGCTGTACTGCCACCCTGCAGTGCTGCCCGGCGTGGGCACCAGGGGGGCTGGTGGAGGGATCCTGCTGGAAACCAGCAGTGGGGAGAAGAGGGAGGCAGGGAGGGCTGGCATGGGCACAGACACGGGCACAGACACGGGCATGGAACACGGACATGGGCATGGGCCCAGCCAGCTCATGCTGGGTAGTAATGCCTACTGTTCTGGGCCATTCCCACTGTTCCAGGCCATTCCCACTGTCCCAGGCTGTTCCCACTGTCTCCTGGGCCGTTCCAGCTGTCCTGGTCATTCCTGCTCTCCCAGGCCATTCTTGCTATCCTGGATCATTCCTGCTCTCCCGGGCCATTCCTAGTGTCCCAGGTCATTCCCGCTGTCCCAGGCTATCCCCGCTGTCCCGGGTCATTCCCTCTTTCCCGGGCCATTCCCTCTTTCCCGGGCCGTTCCCGCTGTCCCGGTCGCTCCGCACACCCCGGCGCGGAGGGACATCGCCACCGTGTGGCCCGTGCGGGAACTGCACCGGCCCGGCCCCCGCCCGCTCCTGCCGGGATCTTGGAGCCGGGCGGGACTTTCCCGGTCCCGTTCCGACCCCCGCGCTCTCATCCCACGGGCACACTCTGGGTGCTGCCACACTCCGGGATGGCCTTTCGCTGCCCTCGCGTTCCCAAGCCACCACCTGTGTCACCAGCGGGTCCCGTGTAATCCCACGGCTGCCCCACGGACACGGGGCTGCTCCCCTCGGTGCTCTCACACCCTGCACACACACGGGCAGGGAGGGAGCCCCGCCCGGGAGAGCGTTTGGGAGGAATTTGATAAGCTCAGACAGACTGGGAAGCTCAGGCACCGGACAAGAGCACTGACCAGGGGGTCACTGTCACCCTGCTGGGCCTTCAGCCCCACAACTCGCTGCCTTCCCACACTTCCTCCTAAAATCCCCTGCACCTTGGGGGCCTCCCTTGAGCATCCCATAACAAGTCCTGTGCAATCCCAAACAGTTTGCATCCAAGTAAGCGTCCCATTCCCAGGTATCAGCCCCATATTCCCAAAGGTGATGTGGGGGCTGCCCTGGGATGGGTTGTAGGCTGAGCACGGGGCTGCAGCTCTGTGGGGACAACCCTGGGAAAGGCCCTGGACAAGGCATCTCGGTTGGGTTCCTGCTTGCACTGTGCCCATGGGCTCTGCCAGGGTTGAGGGTGGGCCTGTGAGGGGCTGGGAGCCCCCTGGCCGGGCAGTGGGTGGGCTCCTTTCCTGGGGGGACTCTGAGCTCCTGTGTGTGTGTGCAGAGCTGCTTCATCCCATCACCCACCATGAGCTGCCGCTGTCACTTCCCAACCCTGGCTTCTGTGTGTCCTGGCATCTCTTCCAGGTGCTGGGGTGGGCAAACAGGTGGGCCCTGGGCCAGGTTGTCCCCATTTGGGTTGCAGGGCACAGGCCTTGCTGGTGCAGTGGCCAGAGACTCCCCTCTGCAGAGGCTGCCAGAGCTTCGCCCGCTGCCCTGCCCTGGCACTGGGATGGGGAAGGGGTGCCCAGGCCCACTGGGGACTGGCAGAGCCTGAATTCCCCCACAGCCCAGGCAGCTGGTGTGCTGGGACCTGGGGTGGCCCTTGCTGCTGGAGCGTGGCAGATGTGACGTGCCCTGCCTGTCCCCAAGGACAGGATTGTGGCACCCAGAGTGCTGCTGCAGCTGCTTGGTTGGTGTCCATGACAGGTGCCAGAGCAGGGAACCCGAGTCCTCACCCCCTCCCCTGCTGGGGCAGCTCCTGAGGCACCCGAGACAGGGTGAGGAGCTGAGGGGTGTGTGCAGGGCTGGGGCTCCCTCGGGCCTGGCAGGGACACGGCTGGGAAGGGCCAAGGCCAGGCTGGGGGGGAGCAGGGGGCTGGAGGGGGCACGGAGGGCCATGGGCACAGGGCAGCCCAACACTCCCCTCCCACCCATGGATGAGGGTGATCCAGGGAATCCCCTCCTGTACCCCTACAGCTGCCCAGCTGACAGGGAGGTGACAGTGACAGGGAAGGTGACAGCACCCATTCCTGGGAGCTCTGGGAACGCAGCCACAGAGCTGAGCTTAGGGCTGCAGGGGGGCAGGCAAGGGGTGTGAAGACTCCTGGGGACAGGCAGCTGCCACGGGCTCTCATCAACCCCAAACCCCATCGTCTTGCCCCAGACCAGAGCCCCAAACATGCACTGCTGAGCTCTGAGTCGGGGTGCACAGAGCACCAGGGACAGTGAGGGCAGTGCCCTTTGCAAACAGATCCAAGATCCCCGGGTGATCTCCTGGCAGTGCACAGCAAAGCTGGTGTGTGCATCAGTTTTGCTCCCAAGGCTGGGTGTGCAGGGGGCTGGGACTCCCTGGGACTGGCATCAAGTTTTCCCACTTCTCTGCAGACAAAGGCTTTTTATCCCTCTTCTGGCCAGGCGTGCCATGGAACAGCTTCAGCTCTAAATCTTCGGCACTGAATTAATCCACGGCCTTGTATCTTCTTACCCATTAATTTACCCCCTGCAAGGTAAATCACAGCTTGGGGTCAGTCCTTCCCCAGAGCTGCTGGTGCACAGCAGCTCAGCCTGTGCTTCTCCAGGAGCTGCTGGAGAGGGCGCTGATCCCAGGAGGGGATGTGCCCGCCCAGCCCCGAGGGAGGAAATCCCAAGTGTGCTGCCCCGTGTGGGATGAGGGGCTTGGAGGTGCCAGACCCAGGACTCCCACCTGCAGAGCCAGTGCCCGTGGGGGGCTGAGGACACACAGCACCAGGGGACACGGGCCCTGCACAGACAGATTTACTGAAACAGCCGGGACCTAGCGAAGAAAATCAACTGTTGGCTTTAATTATTGCGTACGTCTTCGTCTCTAGGGCTAGGAAAATCTCAACTGGTAAATATACATTTCATCAGAATGCCTTTGGCTGAAATACACCATCAGCACATTCTTCAAAGTTACAACAAAAGTCTTAGAAATGTTAAAAAGGGATCTTTTTTTTTTTTTTTTTTTTTACTTTTTTCTCCTTTTCCTTTACTAAAATAAAGGAGTGCACCCCCCACCCCCGACAAGGCGCTAGGACGGACAGACGGGAACCTCTTGGCTGTGCAAAGCAGAGCAGTTGATTACAGTAACAGAAAAGAAGTCGGGACAGGAGTGGGGAGGCTGCAGAGCGCGGCTCAGGTCAGCATGTCCCAGAGGCAGCAGCAGCACAGCGCGGTCCAGCAGGCTGTCAGGCAGGCGCTCTCGCCCGTGTCGTCCCTCCGCCGCTCCTCCACGACGTACACTGCGGGCAGAGGGGCACAGAGGGCCGGGTCAGTCACACAGAGCCAGGCAGGGTTTTCCCAGGAGGTGCCACCCTCCTCCCCAGCTGCGAGCGCCTCTGGAGCCAGGAGCTGTTCCCTGACTCTGCTCCAGCCCCGCCACACACACAGCTGCCTCCTCCCCCTGGATGACCAGCCCTTGCTCCAGCTCTGTCCCTCCCGCAGGTGAGGGGACACCCAGAACCTGAGGCACAGCTCAGGAGGTGGCGGTGCTGGGACAGCCTGGATGTCACCTCATGGACAGACACCACCCCAGCTCTGCCCCCCGAGGCTCCCAGCAGTCCACAGGGATTTCCTGCACTCTGCCAGCTGCCTGAGCACACAGGAGGGAGCCTCAGGTTCGGATGGAGCTCTCCCAGCAGGGTCTCCTACCTGAGGCCAGAACGCTGCCTGTGCTTTGTGCCAGGCCCTGAGGCCCATTCTGGACAGAGGAGCAGTTCACCTTTGGTTCCTCCTCACTTGAGCCCGGGCTTTCACACCCAGAGCTGTGGCAGTCTGAGGGCAGGCAGGTGACTCTCCTTTCTGACAACTTTCTTGGGTCTGTTTGTTGTGGTCTGCACGGAAAACATGCCCTCACACAGGAGTCCAACCTGCACACGTGGCAGTGGTGGCAGGAGACAGCTCATGGCATCAGCCTGGCCCTCCCACGGGCCTGCTTTGTGCTCAGGAAACCATTCCCCTGTCACTGCTCCAGCTCTGAGAGCCATGGGCACAACGACCCTCCAGCTCACACGCTGCCAAAACCCTGACAGCACCAGGTAGGGAAGAGAGAGGGACAGCCCAGTACCCCCAAATGTCTGCCCTCGGGTCCAGCCTGTGCCCCAGCCCCAGGCAGTCTCCCTCTTACCAATGGGAATAACAGAGGGAGCATCCGCTGTTCCCTCTGCCCACTGCCTGTTCTCCATGGGGAGCTGACCCAGGGGCTCAGCCCGGGCTTTTTTTTTCCCTGGTGGATCCAGGAGCTCTGAACAAGCAGCTCTTTGGTGCCTTTGCTTGCTCTGAGAAGGTCCTGTTACAAAGAGTGGAGGGAAAACACCCCCCAAATGCTCTGAGAGCCCTGTGCATGACGGTGACATCCCTGTGCTGGAGCCCTGAGGCAGCCCTGGCTTCCAACTGGCTGCCAAGTGCTGTTCGAGCTGTCCCACCTCTGAGCCATGGGGAGCTGGATTGCTGCTGCCAGAGCACTGCCATACCCAAAACTGAGGGTCCTGGTGCCCAGACACATCCAGACCCACATAGCCATTCCCAAAACTGAGG
>JAWWLV010000030.1:2609581-2621858 GCA_035041135.1 Platyrinchus mystaceus
AAACACTTGGCTACTTCTCCAACTTCCCAGCCTGTGCTGGTCCACAGGTTCACAGGCAGAGCAGAGGACATTCAGTGTCATCAGCTCCCTGATCCAGTTTGAGATGAGATCCTTCAAGCCTCCAAGGCAACAATCCCAGTCTCCCTTCAGCTTCTGCTCCTTTTGTGGCTACAGCAGCAAAGCAACACTGGCACTTACCAAAGATGTTCAACATGGGAGACTAGGAGTTTTTCCCCTGACCACTACTGAGAAATGTCTCTTAGCCACCCCAAAATCATGTGCAGTTCCCAGGGAAAACCCTGATTACACTTGGAGCTCATGTGGTGGAAGTGGTGGGAAGCAGCACCATGCTGCTGCCTCTTACTGCAAGGCAGATTTTTCACTCTATTACAGAGAAAGGTGAACTCATGATTTACACTCAATTCAGGTTCTTATTCACTCACACCAATTGTTCATTGCTTAAATTTGGGCACTCCTGATAGACCCACACCACTGTTCAAACCCACTGAACAGTCCCACCTCTCTCAGCTTCTCCTTGTATAGAGGAGAAGCTCCAGTCCCTTAATCATCTTCTCAGCCCTCCTCTGACAAATGGAGCGTGCTGCAAGCACTGCAGTGAGCCCCACGAGAGCTGTGGGTGCCAGAGCACACCAACATGCCATATTGAGGGGACGTGGCACACAGATGGACCAGCCAGCTGCCAGGGGACGGTACATCAGCCTCCTTCCCTTCCCCAGAAATCTGGGATTTTCCACAGAATGATAATAGCTTCAGAAAAAAACCCAACAACCAGAAAGACCAGGAATGATTAGATCACTTGGACAGAGACTGATAGGCTGAAGAAAACCGATGCCCATTAATTCAGCAGGAACTGTACATTTGAATATTAAGAGCTTTAACTGTGCAGCCCCTGGTTGAAACTTATCAGCCAAGAGACAGGTGGAGTGAGACTTGTGGCAAACCTAAATCCAGCAGAAAGCCTGTGTAACAACCTCAGCGTAAGGATTCCCTTAGGGACCAGCATTAAGGATGTTCAGCAGTATCTTCCAACAACCAGAGAACTGTTGGAGACACTACGGCAAAACAAAGGCAGGAAGACAGGCTGTAAACAAAACCACTGCTTCAAACAAAAACAAGCTGTAAACAAGATCACTACCACGAACAAGTCTCCACCTCCCACCCCCCCCCTCCAGCCTGGTTATGGCCAGGCACTGGTAGCCACGTGGCTTCAGCGTGTCCTCGTGCCAGGAGATGAACATACCTGTGTTTTTCGGCCCGTCGGCGTACACGGGTCCCGGAGGCGGAGGTGCATTTTGCCATCCATACTGGGGATATCCCTGGTAACCCGGCTGGCCTGGCTGGTAGGGCCCGGTCGGCCCAGGGGGGTACCCGGGGTAGGGGCCGGGGGGACCGCCCGGCTGCTGCGCATAGGGTGGGTACGGGGCGGTCGGGCCCGGGCCGGGGTAAGGAGGAGGATTATCGTAGTTCATGTGGGATGCAGAGTCTGCCCTGCAGAGGGAAAACAAACAGGAGAATGGGTTTGCTTTTGCCTGCTCATCCGCCACCGCACGAGTTCCACTGCAGACTGCTCTCCAGCAGGCCCTGCATCCTGTGAGAGACAGACCCCAAAACACCTGGTCAAGCAGCTCATTTGTTTTTAACCCTATCACAGGGGCAGAGACTGAGGTGATTTCTTTAAGTGACATGAGTTCAGCTCAGCGGGAGTGACATGCTGCTTTCCAGTCATGCATCAGCTACTCACCCTAAGACCTAAGTCTTGCAAAAGCAAAGCAACATCCTCTGCTTCCACTAATGATTAAAACACTTCTAGGAAAGATTTAGAAGCGATTACTTCATGTTTCTGTCAATATCAAAAAAGAAAACCAGCCTGTTCCAGACTTATTTGATAGTCTTGACAGAAGAAAGAGTGAACACAAATGTCCATTACATTTCTGCTAATTACTAAAGCATCCAGACAAGCACTCTGGAGCAAGGCTGTATGTGAATAATTTCCTGATGACGCTACCCCAGCACATCGTGTATTCTCCCAATCTCACACAACTGAGTCATTAGGCAGCCACAAGGAATCATTCAAAAAGCAACATTAAAGACACCTCAGAGAGTTGATACTCATAAACCCCATCTCATGGATTACTCATGACACAGCCATCAAAAGACAAGACTGTCACAATAACACAACTTTAATAAACCTCTGAGCAGCATGACTAAGCAAATCATTTCTTACTTTAGGCTTCTGGAGCTTCTGCCTGTCTGAGAAACAGAAGTGTATATTAATGTACCACGTGTCCAGGAACCTTCCTGCTTGGAGCAGCTGTACCCTGCCATTTCCTTCGCCTATTACAGGGTGCAGACGGGTCACCAAAATTCCCCTTTGTTGCACACCTCCTCCCACACGCCACAGGGAGAAATACCACGAGTATAATCTGTCTCCACTGAGACTCCAGCGCTGCTGGAATGGAGTGGGAGAGGCTGGCCAGCAGGATCCTCTTTGGATGGGTGTTGGGAAGGCAAGCAGCGGGGTCAGGCTGACCTGACTGCTCAGCACCGTGCTCCCACTCCCAGGACGGGCAGGTTTGAGCCCAGGGAGACCATCAGCACACCCAGGCGAGCCCTGGCTGACGCAGAGTGAAGAATTTCACCTTTGTAATGCCACTGGAGCCCAGCGTGGCAGAAGCCAGGCAGGCCCAGCCCCTGGGGTTATGTTTAGCTGCAGCAGTCCCTGGCAGTGTGGAGAGAGCTGTTTGTTTGCACCTTGCTGTTTCATCACCTCAGAGCGCCGGCTGTGCCTCCCCCCGGGAAGGATCCCGAGGCTCTCCCTTATTTATTTACACGTTGCTCCTGCAGCACCACAGAGCCAGAAACAGTCCTGGAGAGCACTGCCCACTCCCACGGCTCCAGAGGCCGCTCCAAGGGAACAGGGCTGCTGTCTCTCCCAGAGAAAAAGCATCAAGGAGCCCCTGAGGCTCAAAGGCTGCAGGTAACACTCACCTGAGCGCAATCCGGGCACAGTCACAGAGTCATAGAATGTGCTGAGCTGGAAGGGACCCACCAGGATCATCCAGTCCAACCCCTGGCCCTGCCCAGGACACCCCAACAATCCCACCCTGTCCCTGAGAGCGTTGTCCAAACCCTCCTGGAGCTCTGGCAGCCTTGGGGCTGTGACACTGCCCTGGGGAGCCTGTTCAGTGCCAACCACCCTCTGGGGGAAGAACCTTGTCCTGAGATCCAACCTCAGCCTGCCCTGACACAGCTCCAGCCATTCCCTGGGTCCTGTCACTGGTCACCATAGAGAAGAGATCAGTGCCTGCCCCTCCTCTGCCCCTCCCGAGGAAGTTGTCCCAGATAACTGCTAAGGCAGTGCTGTACCCTGCAGATTATATCTTTTAACGTCTTGGTCAAGACTTGTAACTGCTTAACCAATGCCAGGGATTAGAGGAATTTTATTTGTGGGGTTTTTTTCCACTGCCAGGACAGCCAGACCACTTAACTGCTCACTTAAAACAGACAACATACATTTACCTGGAGGCTCTTTAACCACTGCACTGCAATGCAATGCCCCTACCAAGTCTCCAGCAAGGAAATTCTCCCTCCAGGGAGCCTGGGAAAGGCAGGCAGCAAGCCCTACAACTCACTTCAATGCTACCAATACAGAACTGGGACATAATGGGTCACTAATGTTCATCTAACCCAGAAAATCATCCCGAAATAGCATCGAATAGCAAGTTCCCAGGGAAGAACAAGGCCAGAGCGAGAGTGTGTGTGTGTGTGTGTATACTACATACCACTGCATGGGGCAGAGTAACCATTTGGTGCCCAGACATGGCCCAGGCAAGCCCCTGGTTTGCTCAGCCTCCCTGAGCTGGTGCACAGCTGCTGTGTCTGCTCCTGGCATGGGGAGACCCAAGGCACTGCTTCCTGCCTCCTGGAAAACTGCCTCCTGCCCCCCAGGGTGACTGCAGAAGGCAGGGATCAGCAGTCACCCTCCTGAATTTAGGGATGCACCAAACCAGGGAGGTGGCATGTGGTAATTCCCCACCTCAGAAGAGTGCAAGTTTGCACTCTAGGTACATATATATGTGTGTGTATATATATATATATGGCATATATATGGCATATATAAGGCATATATAAGGCATGATTTTTTTTCATAAACCTTAAGAACCCCCCGGGCTCAGCTTGCTTTGATGATCACTGCCAAGCTCCAGCACATGGATTACTTCAGTTTTCCAAAGCCCTTTTACCTAAGAGAATGGTGAGCTCAGCCCATCCTTTCCAGTGAAGTTCAATCTTCCTTCATATGCATCAATTAATTTATCTGCATTCAATATCATTGATATTTGGGTGCCTAAAGCCAGAGGGATGAGTAAAGAAAACTGCACATCAGCAGGTCTGGAGAAAGTCTGAGAAAAACGGACAGAAGGAGTTAATCCAATGGCTTCAGCAACCAGGGGAATGGCAGCATAGGAAAGAAGAAAGAAGTGCTGGTGCTCTTTGTTTAACAGCTCCATGTCAAAACATTTTCTGAAGAGGAGGCAGGTTTGGAGTGGAGGCAGTAACTGAGCTTCTGACTGCTGGGACTGGGACTGAGGGAAAAACTGGCCAGGGCCTGCTAAAGCTGGACAGATGCTTGGGCAGAGACCTCAGAAAAATAAGGGAACAGTAGAAAACACAAATTAAGAAGGGCATATCCTACTGGGGCAAAAACTTTCCTCCTCAAAGCTGAGAGTAAAGTAACACAAGTGAGATTAGGCAAGATGTGAAAGAAGGTGTCCAGCAAGAACACTTTCAGCAGCCACTGTACTGGAGATTGGTCTGTGATGAATGAGAAAACTCCTGAAGAATTTGTCAAGGTGTTCAGCAAGCCCAGGAGGTAGTTGTGGAAATCAGGTTCTCAGAAAGAATCTTTCCTTGTCCCACACTTCCAGTGTCAGTCACTGCTACACATACACCCATCTCTACTTGCCCTTTTTGAGCTGTGTGATGATATTGAGATTTCTGTCACTCCCATGAACTCATATATGACATTACATGCTTTCTAGACTTATTTACTCATCTGGGTATTTGTTTGCAAGGCAGAGCTCTGAATCATGAGGCAGATACTTTGCAGAGACACCCCTGAGCTCTTAGTCAAACGTATCACCAAAGCTTTCCTGCGGGTTCTCACCCCAACTAGTAATTCCATGTGAACTGCAACGAGGATCAACCCTTCTAAGCTTGCACCAGGGTTCATTCCTCTGGGTTTCCCGATGAGCACCTCTCAGAGACAAAACTCAAAAGAACGAAGCCAACCATCAGGAAAGCCCTTTGTTTTCCATGGTGCTCCAGGAGGTCCAGCAGGAAGAGCTGGGACAGTCTCACTAGTGCTGAACTCAACAGTCCCTGCACAGCCTCACTCATGCTTAACTTCATTCAGCACTAAACCCAGCAAACAGAGATTTCCTTGACTGTCACCCAGCATTTGCACTGTCTGCTGGTGGTTAACAACAGAGAAATTGCTAAAAAGAATGGCAAACCATGTTCCTATTCCTTCCTCCCCTCCCTGCATTAGTAGTTTTCCTAAGGGGTAAGTTCATTAATACACCATTGTTTCCTTAAGCTATCTTCAAACTCCTTTGTTCCACACTGCTGGGCAAACATTATTTCCCCTACTCCAACAGAAAGGTTTCATTTATAAACAAGCTGCTTATCATACCCTAGAGGTCACCCATAAAGTCTGCAAAACAGGACTCACTGAAGTACAATATACCATGTAGAGAATGCACATGGCACTATATGTGCATGTACTCACTGAGGTATCAATAGTCAAGAACCACCATTCTGTGTGAGATTATCAGTCTTTCTACATATGTAACCTGGCTTTGGCTAAGGCTTAGCAAAAGGTACAAGTACACAACTATAATGCTTGGCATACACTATACATATATATAATTTAACCTGTCCATTTTGGCAACCAATCCCTAGAGAAACAAATTTCATCACTAAGTTTTGAAAACACCTCCTTCTTTCTGGTTGCTTCTCATTTATGGCCTTGTACAAGGCCAGCAAATCAAGGCAGCTGCTACAGAACTAGTCAGTCACTGCTCCTGACTCTCCTTGTCCAGCACACTCACAAATTTATCTTCTTTTTTTCTCCAGGCCTTTCTTCCCAACTGAGGACACTCTGCTTCAACTCTGCTCCCTTCCTTGGGCAACCTTTCCACCCATCGCTGTGCCTTTGGTGTCACTGTTTGTCTGGTTTGGAGTGAGCAGCACTGCTTTCCTACCACATTCCCATCCATCAAGCCAAAACCAGAGCTCAGGCTGCCCCATACTAAATGTAACTGCAAGATCCTTCCAAGTGGGAATAGCTCCTGTAGAGCCTCTCACTGCACACACACAGCCAGGACCAGCATGTGCCTCACACACATCGCTCACCCAAGTGACAACAGCCTCTTCCACCATTTCACTGACTCTTCCACAAGTCTCTGAAAACCTGGGAAAGTCTCATCACCCACAAGTTCCAGCCTCTAAAACTAAGAAAAAAGAAAACAGGCAGCCTAATTTAGATGGTTGTCACTCCACAAGCGCAGCCCTGCAGCACAGCCTGGTCAGGAGGTAACATGGTGCAAGAAAACAAACAAGAATGAAGAAAAAACGAGGGAATGTGATGGAAGGAAAACTCTTCTGTCAGCACACGGGGTGCCCAAACAAAGAGCCTTCACTTCCTGCCAAGACGACCCAGTTTCACCCTTTTCCCTCCTCCAACAGGCCACGTACAAGGCTGGCACTCCCAAGCATCTCTTCAGAGGTCAGAATAATTATGGCCACTATAATTATGGCAAAGTGACTGGGGACCAGTATGAATCTGCTTCTACCTGTTAGCCCTGACCTTGTTACCTTGAATAGGGAATGCAAAGAACCATCTGTATTTTTACACAGTTTTACCATCTGCATTTTTTCCACAGCTGCTAACCCACCTGCAAAGAAATACCAACCCCTAGGGACAGCTAGCCTGCAAGTCATATCCTTCAAATGCAATCTCCAGTGCAAGCAAATCCATTAAATCAGGAGCTGTGCACGTTGGGGAGATGACAGTCTAAGCTGGGTACTGAAATAGGGAGAAATGCCTCTTGTTGCATAGGGAACAGTGCAAGAAACAGCCCTATGAAAACAAATGGGGGATTTGTAAGTTAAAAAAAAAAGGAAATCAGCAGTCTGGAAAACCAAAAACAATTAGCAGATTTTTGGGATTTAAAGGTAAGAAGTTGGAGTTTTTTAGGACAGAAAGCAAGCACCACACCTTGTGCTGCCACAGGTAGAAGGAGTGGTGTTTTGGGTATGGCAGATATTGATTCAGCTGGTCTTTACACAGATGAAGATGGAGGGCATGGTGAAAGGCCAGACCCTGAGAAGGACAACTGGGGCACCCTGATATAACCCACCCCTTCCAACGCCTGCAGCGCTAGGAAGTCGTTTTCCAATACAGAGCTCTAATGGAAAGTACATTTAACATCAACAATCCACCTCCTGGCAACCAGCCTAGCATTTAAATTACATTTCATATGAACAGTACCCAAATGAAAAAAAGGGCACAAGTGGCTCTTAAATGGCACTGGCTCTGTGTTTCCCTCTTACCAGCTTATTTGCCAGGTCCATTTAGTGATTGCATGAAAGGTATGTTAAGGATAAATTGTAAGAGATTCCATTCTTGCTCAGTTCGCTTCCAGGAAAAGCTTCCTCCCTGGTTTGCCCTCCCACTTCAGCAGCAGCAAACACTTCACCTAGAGTAACAGCCAAAGGGGAACTGTGCAAGAACTGTCCCCACCTTTTCTGACAAAAGGTGCTCAAAACTGCTTTACTTCATAAAATACAGGTGAAGAGCCTGTATGAAGAGCAGAAGTGAAGAGCCCAGCTTTGCACTGTCAAAGCAAAACTAAAAAACCCTCCCCTGTTCAAACCCATTTCCTTCAGAGGTGTCTGGAGCTCCAGGACACTCCTGGTCCTTGGGAAGAGGTGTGTTTCCTCACGTTTAGTCGAGTGGCTGCCAGGCATCTCCTGCACAAAACAACTCTGCTGCCACCAGGTCAGGCAGCTCTGTGGAGTGAACAGTAGTTTGGGTGAACAAGAATTTAACCTTCTGAGTTCTTGAGCCGAGTATTCCTTCTTCCTGGGAGCCTCCAAACCCTCCAGAGGCCTGAAGTCTGTCCGTGTGTGCAACTGGAGAGTGCACCTGATCTTTGAGGCTGACACTGGTGTCCCTACAGACTGTCCCACCTCTCCAGTCCCATGGTCTGCCCTGCTTTTTCAGCAAAGCCATGATGGCTTTGCACATTTCCAGGTGATTTTGGTTTCAAATACCAGGATTTCATCAGCTTTAAAGGGCCTGTATCACAGCAGTTTTTGCCTCAGAGGAATTATCCTTTATGGAGCTTCACAGTCATAGATCTATCCTTGCTCCTCTGTCTCCACAGAACTCTTACCAATGCATTCCAGGATTTTCCCTCTACAGACAGATTTCAAAGTCTTGTCAACTGTCAGGAACACACAAACCTCTTTAGAAACACTATACCTGTCACTTACTGCCCAGTTTTCTTGCTTGCAACACACTGTCCACCTACATGTTCTGTACAGTAGAAGAAAAGTATGAAGCTGACACAGTGTAGTTCCTACAATAAAAATGTTAGTAAAAAATTATAATAAAAAAAATCAAATCTATTACCCTGCTACTGTAATTACATGAACTGCACCCTCATGGGGAAAAATTGTCAAGTTTTTCAGACATCTGATGAAAGGTTTTAAGAACATACACTTAAACACGGGGGACTAATAATTATAATGACAGAAAACACCACTGCAGAGCCCCTTGGGTGGTGTCAGCCATGGCACTTGTCACTGACACACCAGGTGAGACTCTGCCCAGGTACAGAAGTGCCTGTGAAAAAACACACCAAAAACCACCTTTAAACAGAAATCACTACAGACAGGAGCGTTAACATCTCGGTTTCAGGTTTTAAATGCTTTTGCAGGCACTGCTCTTGTTCAAGTCTTTGTGTAACATGCTGCCTTAGGTAATTCCAGAAATATATATATATAGTTTGCTCTTCAAGTGGTGCGTTGGCAGTTTCAAGGTGAAACAAATATCAAAACAAAACAAAACAAAAATCATTGAAAACATCTGATTGACAAGTTAAACTAGACCTGCAAATAATAGTTAAGGAAAGCAGCTTTGTTGGTCCCGCTGAGAAGAGAACGTGAAACAAACAGTATGACTGGTAAGAAAATTAATAAGCGCAGATAATACATTCATATGTTATTCAGATGGTGTTCTGGCAGCATTCCAGCCATGGAACAGCAGCAGTCTTTCAGGGTAATCTCCCCAGCTCTGATACACTGGTGGATTTAGTGGAAGACGCTCCCCAGATTTTCGGGCAGCACACACATCCCAGGGCACGGTTACTTTGGTGTGTGCAGACAGAAATACAGGCATTTTCTACAGCTGAGATCTCAGTACTCAGAAGGATTGTCCTGAGAGGTTGGAAAATGGAATGAGACCGAGATTTTTTTTTTTCTCCCTCACGTTTTCTCACTTTTTCTGCATCCTACTTGCTGCTCTAACACGATGCTTTACTTTGCCTGTAGGGCATATGCAAGAATCCTCTTTAATGGCTGCCTGTCACAGGGCACAAGCCAGTTCCTCCCATACCAGTTGTCACCAACCCAAGAAAGCCTTTGCCTTACCCTGTCAGAGGCTGAAAAGCTTTTACACTTCAGGGCACTGCCCTCAATAGCTGGTAAGACCAAATAATACCTCAAGAATACGTTATAATCTTAGTGTGGAAATATCCCTTTCTGACACATAAGTGACAGAAACAGCAGCTTTTGTCCAGCAGTGCCTGGCATAAGAATACAACTAGACACTTCCAAGAAGGTCTATTCCCTGCAGCTCCCTGCAGTTCTGGCAGGCACTGGAGCACAGCAGTGGGGTGGTGGCACTTCCATGTAGTTGTGTCCCAGCTGGGAAACGCTCCCCGGGATACAGGGTGAGGGTAACCCGGCCCTTTGCCTGCCCTTCAAGGGCGTGAGGCCAAGCACTTCACCCCAAAATCTGGAGGAGGCAGCCTTCCCCCCCAGGGACAGCAGCCTGGGAGGCTCCTGGCTGCCTGCGGGAAGCCGAGCTGCTGCGGGCAGGACGCCAGGCCTGGCAACACCGACCGCGTGCTTGAATGACTCCGGCTCCTTCCGATCTTCCCCTATTTCCCAGAAATGACAGTGCTATTTTCTACTCATTGAGCCACCGGGTTTGAGGTCAGAAGCAGGAAGTTGGGAAAGGCAGAATACGCACCGAGAGAGTAAAAAATATCAATACTGACGGCAGCACACAAGCCTGCTCATTCAAGGCTCCAGCTCCCACGAGAAAGTTTTCGGGAGCCCTGCTAAGCTTCCAGCCATGCCACAGGGAGATCACAAACAGGGGACAGGAGAAACGCAGGCCTGCTTCTTGAAAATCCGGAGTTACACAAGCTCTGCCCGCACAGAAAAAAATTAGGTAACATATTCACCTGATCATGCATAGAAATACCCCTGGGAACAGGCAGCTCCTCTGCCGCTGGCACACACAGCCCTCCAGGTACTTCCATCATCCCAGTGCAACGGTGTGAGCAGGAACATCTCTGCTTACGCTCACAGAACACCCCTGGTTTCCTGAGCAGCAAATCACTGCCAATTTTAAATGTAACACGGACCTGGGCGAGGGGGACACGTGGCAGCAAAACACCCGAGCTCTCTCCTCTGACTGACACCAGGGCAGGGTCTGCTCAGCCCAGGCAGAGCCCCCACCCGCGTCGGAGCCACTCCTTTACAGGACATTCTCCTCTTCCCTGCGACCTCTGCAGCAAGGACAACCACGAGCCTCTGCAGATTATCAGTTACAGCTCTCACACCATTCAGGGAATGACAAATCAGTATTTAACAAAGATGGCCTTTATAGCACATGAATAAGAGGCAGAGTTCATGCTACAGAAGTTTCAGGGCTTGGTAAAACCACTGTTCTGCGCAGTAGAAGATTATTATCTAACACGCACATTAATCCCTGACTGTCCCCAAAAAGCCCTGAAACAGGATCAATAAAATTTACTGTGCAAAAAAATCAGTGTTCTCAGCCTCATCAGTCTATCTGAAGTAGTAATATTATTATTATCATCACCAAAAGTTTCTACTAGGAGTCAGTTTCTATTAAAGCAACTGGTGAAAAATACCCCTTTCTCGGCACAGCAGCACTTCCCACACCTCGTATCCCATCCCTGTGTTTACCACAGCACAAAGAGAAGGCAGCTGCTCAGCACAGACAGTCGAACTCACCCACACTTACTACCTTATCCAGACTTACCCTATTTACAGTCAGGTTGTTCACACACGTCTCGTAGCAAAGGCATCAAAAGCAAAAAGCACCTCTTTTTTTTCTTTTTTTTCCCCCCTTTCAGATAAAGAAAGCTCAGCGCGAATCTGGGATGACTGGGACAGATCTCGGCACTACCCCGCTCAGGGAGGATCTGTCCACCGCCACCAGAAGGGGTGGCAGATCCATGTGGCAGAGGAGAGAGGCGAGTACCCCCCTTTTCCTCATTCTCCTATTTCACCGCGACATTTAATTATCCAAATGAGGTCTCCTCAGCTATAGGAACAGGAAACGTAAAATCCAGGACAGCCATAATGGCTTTTCAAACACACCATGCGGCGTTATTATTATTATTATTATTTTTACTCCGAGCGCTCGCTCGCGTCTTGCCCCGCACTAATTAAGCCCGGCTTTAGTTCGAGCCGTGCCCATCTGCTCTGGATGCCCTTCCCTGCCCTCCCAACTGCACAAACAGCCCCGCCCGGGCCCCCCCGAGCCCCCCGCGCACAGGGCAGGGCTGGGAGCCCCCAGCCCCGCCAGGGCAGCCGGGAATCGTCTATAAACTGGGACAACAATCGCCTCGCTGGGGCTGCACACGGCGAGGGACCCCCGGGCTGGGGTGGGGGGAGCGCCCGGGGGGCCTCATTGGTTTTCCCCCCCTCCCCGCACCGACCCCTCCGCAGCGCTGCCACCCACCGCCGGCTCCCAGGGGTGCGGCGGCTCCCGCCGCTCACCCCGAGCCTCCCTCCTCGCCCTCCTCATCCTCCTCTTCGTCCTCCTCATCCTCCAGCGCGATCCCCCCGCGCCCGGACCCGCTCCCACCCAGGCGCGCCAGCTCCCCCCACCCTCCCGCACGGAGCCGAGCCGAGCCGAGCGGAGCCC
>JAWWLV010000030.1:2632358-2665924 GCA_035041135.1 Platyrinchus mystaceus
ACTAGCCCAGGTTGCTCCAAGCCCTGTCCAACCTGGCCTTGAACACTTCCAGGGATCCAGGGGCAGCCACAGCTTCTTTGGGCAACCTGTGCCAGGGCCTCCCCACCCTCACAGGGAATAATTTTTTCCTAACACCTCATCTAAACCTCTCCTCTTTTAGTTTAAAAACACTCCCCCTTGTCCTGTCACATATGTCCTGTGTTACATATGTTACACATATGTGTTTACATATGTGTAAAAAGTTACTCTCCCTCTTTTTTATAAGCCCCTTTACGCACAGGAAGGTGACAATGAGTCCTCAACTGGCTCAGCTTTATCCCAGACAATGCTGAACCTGATGAGAACCTGAGCTGCACAAAGGTCATCTTGGTAACATCATGGCATGGCAAGAGTGTGAGTGGCCAGTGTGGGCTTTGGAGAAGCACAGCAGCTCCCTGTGTCCCTCACAGCAGCCTGGGGGAGGCTGGGGCTCCTCTCCAGCTGCCCATCCCCACCAAGCCCCTGTTGCCTGGCTCTGGAAGCCCAGTGGAATTCAGTTTATTGCAGAAGAGGTTGGCCTTGCTCAGCAAGGCTGGTCCAGCCATGCCCAGCCAGGTGAAAGGAGCTGGTGGCAGAGCCTGTCAGCTCTCTAGGCACGGGGTAGACAAACATGGTCAGCTCTTCCCTGGATGTTGTGTTGGTTGACAAAAGGCCTTGGTGCCCTGGAATTGAGTTTGGACATCTGGAGTAGCAGAGCATGTCCCAGTGCTGTCCTGCCAGTTCATGGCCAAAATCAGCATCTTTCTACCTCAACTGGGAGAGAGGGAGAAGAGCTGGGGAATGGTCCTGGCAAAACCAGGGTTGTGTATCGTTGTACAAACAGCCCAACAGGACCTTGAACAGTGAATCAGCAGCATGAGCAGGGACAGGGCTGAGTGCTCCTAGGGATGCTTTGCCTCCTGTGACAGACACAGGCGTGAAGGGCAGTGAGCTCCAGCCCTTGTCCCAGGGCATCCCTCCGACTGCTCCTGTGGGAACTGCCCACCCTCCCAGGAGATGTCTCCAGAAACCTCCCCCTGCAGAGGGGAGGGTTGTGGGGAGGTTGGGGAAGGCACTGGGGACCTGTACAAACTGGATGATAGAAGTAGGATGGGGAGGGAATGGGAATGAGTGTGAATATAGGAATGGATATGGGGTGGGGATAAAGACAGGGATGAGGATATGAATGGGGTGGGATGGGGATAGAGTGGGGTTTATATGGGATGGGGAAGGGGATGAACTGAAGATGGGGAGTGGGATAAAGACAGGGAGTAAAGGGAAAGGGATTGGGATAGAAGTGGGGAGGGGAAGGAATAGGATGGAGATACAGCCTATATAGCTGGATAGGGCTGAGGAATGGGGCTGAGATAGAGCTGGAGAGAGGAAGAGGATGGGAAAGGGGAGAGGGAGAGTCAGCTCTTGTTCAAAGAGCACATGTTCAGGCAGCAGCTCAGCCACATTGGGCACAGCAGCCTCGGAGAGCACTGAATGCCTTTCTCTTCTGCTGCTGTCCCGAGGGGCTGTGCTGCTCCACCAGCCAACTGTACCAGCAGGTTTTTATTTTACATTTATTTTCCTAATGGCTTGGGTGGCCTGAAAACTTGAGCAGTGAATTGTGACTGCTCAAGATTGGGTAAAAATCCACACAATGGCTGTGCACTGCAGTGTGGCACCAGGGATGAGTCACTGAAATTGCAATTAGGAAAGAAAATAACAGTGGGTTTACCAGCTCCTTTCCAGGAGCATTGCGTTTCTCTGGAATTGCAACAGCTCCTTAGACTGGACTGTGAGACAGTGCTCCCTGCCAGAAAACACATGGAAGTGGAAGAAGTGGTAGCTGATGCAAAACCAGCTTCACAATGAAAGGAGGAAGTTCAAACAGCATTGATTTTTACAGTGACAGTGAGGGTGCTTTGGGAGGGACACGTGGGGAGACCAGAGGAAACCGCAGGAAAACTTGGGGATGTGGGACAGTGGAGCTGGTCTCTGACAGGGAACCCAAGTGATACAGGTGGCCTGGGCAGAAAGGGCAAGCAGGAAAGGAGGCTCTGGCAGTGACAGGGATCCCACAAGTGTCCCCTCCTCAGCTATCCCACCCTCAGCACCTTGCTGGGGGGAACCTCAGCCGAGCGCAGCAACCAAGGAAGATGCATCACCCTTGGATTGCTGGAGTCCTGGAAAGCAAAAGTCAATCTTTTGGTTGTCTTCCATTAGCTTTATTTTGTCTTTCCAGAAAGGCACATACTGTTTTGCAGGAGTGTAAAGCACTGAGCAAAGGAGCTCCGTGGGGAATGAGCACATATATAATCTTTATGGCCTCACAATAACATCAGGAATCAGAGAGTCTGGTGGGAGGCTGATTGCAGCTCTCCAGTCCACACGGTGCCACAGAGATTTCTGACTTCTGTCCCCTCTTTCTCAAGCTGCTCCAGCACCAGAAGGAAAGGCCAACAGCTCCCAAGGGGCTCGGTGGGGCTCGGACACGGGGACTCCGTGTGCATCCATCGGGCTTGGCTTCACTCCCAGGTCAGCAACTGCACAAGAAGCTCTGCAAAACAAGAGCCCTGGGGATTCAAATCCTCATCTCCACCCCAGTGCAGAGACACAGCTGTGCCATCCACCCCGGGACCAGGGCAGAGGAAAGCTGCTCCTCACCCTCCCCAGCCTGCAGCAGGTGTCAGCCAGCTCTCGCCGGTGGGCTCTGAACAACCCTCTTCTGCCTGGATTTATGTGTTTTTAATCATTTTAATTAAGCACAGAGATGTTCCAAGGTGGAGACCACACAGATGCTGCTGCTGCTGCTGTTGGGAAGCAAAACCCTGCTTGTTGTGACAACTCTTCTGCACTGTCACTGTCCCCACAGCGACAGGACACAACACTAGGAGGGAGCCAACAGCACAAGTGCCATTTTCCTGTCCCCTAACGCTCCTGGGCAGCCACCAGGCTTCACTATTCCCAGTCCAAGCTGTTATTAGTCCTTTCTGTCCTGGGACTCCCAGGTGTGCTGGACCTGAGCCCTTGTTGCAGCCTGGTTTGCATCTCCATCATTAAGACCACATGAAGAAGCAGATGCTGGTTAGTCCCCTTTGCCTCCAGAGACACTGTGCTGGTGGTGGCATCACAGCAGCTTTAACCCCAGTGGGGAAAGCCCCTCAGTACTAGTTAATATGCAGCATGGCTATTCCCAAATAGCTTAACTCATCCCTTGGGAAGGTCACATCACCAGAGAGGCCAGTGACCGGAGCGCTCTGGCTCCTGGGGGATGGTGACAATCTCCTGTCCCTTAATGCCAGCTGCTGCCTGGTGGGACTGTCCCCAGTCACTGTGTGGGGACAGCTGTGCCCCACATGGACAGCCGCCCCTGCAGTGCTGGGGACAGTGGCTCTGGGCAGGGATGGGAATGGCCACACCAGTCTGAGGACACAGCCTGGCTCGGGGCCCTGGGAACCCGGGAGCTTCCCCAGGCGTGGCTGCTGGAGCCTTGGGAATGTCCTTTGAAGGAGGTTGCTGAGCTTTGGTGTTTGCCAGGAATTGCAGGGTTGAAGAGCAATTACACACCTGACACCCTTCACAAGGGGATTGCACCCTGTCAGACAGGGTCTGTGTCCTTGTCCCCAGTGAAGGGCCTGTCCCAGAGCAGCAGCACTGCTGGGAAAGCTGTGTAATGGGCTGTCTGTGCAGTGCTGCACCCCAGTGTGCAAATTCTGGCTAATCAGACTAATCCCAGTCTGCCTCATGACATCCTGAGATCCCAAGGATGTGCTCCATGAGGGCTCTTCATGGCTTTGACTGCAGGGCAACACTGACCTGCTGCTTTTAGGGGCACTCCCTGTTTGTGAGCAGCTCAGTGGTGTCCACTTTGGATCATCCCCTTCTGCAGAGCCAGAGCCAAGCTGGGCAGCAGCAGACACAGCAGTAGGACAGAGTGGAGGGAGAAGCAGGGTGGAGATGCTCGTTCTCTTCTGCTTGATTGACACAAGAGAAGACTCAGTCGTGGTCAGCACGGGGTGAGATGTCTGAAAACAGCTGCTGTTCAGCTCCAGGAGGAGAAAACAGGGAGGGTCCACAGCTGGTTAGAGAGGTTTGGGCTAAAAACACCCTGTCTGGCTGCTGAGTACTGATGGAGACTGGAGCCTCAGGTGCCTCATCCTGAAGGTCGGGACAGGGTGAGGCAGGGACTGTAGACTTCAGGATCCTGAAGGGAAGGAAGAGGATGAAAAGCAAGAGCACAACTCTGGACTTCAGGCAGGCAGACTTTGGCCTCTTCACTGCTCTGCTTGGAAGAGTCCCACAGGATATAGCCTGGAGAGAAGACAGGCACAGGAGAGCTGGTGGATGTTCAAGGATCACCTCCTCCAACCTCAGGAGTGCTCTGTCCTGACAAGCAGGGGATCAGGCACAAATGCCAGGAGTCCTGTGTGGGTGAACAGGGAAACTAAAACACAGAAAGGAAACACATAGAAAGTGAAAACAAGGATGGGTAGGCCTGGAGGAATACAGGGACACTGTCCAAGCATGGAAATGAGGTTAGGCAAGATAAAGACAACTGGAATTGACTCTTCTATGGGATGTGAAAAGTGGCAGAAAGGGCTTCTGTAGGCATGTAGGTGACAGAATGAAGGCTGGGGAAAATACAGGCCCATGGCTGAAGGAAAGGGGGGTCTGGTTATACAGGACATGGCTGCAGGGGCTGAATTACTGAATGCATTCATCACCTTCACCTTTCTTGGCATTTCTGACCTTTAGGAGTGCCAGGTCCCACAGACCAAGGGGAAAATCTGGAGCAAGGCAGACATACCCTTGGTGGAAGAGGATCAGTCAGGTCAGGGAATAAACTGGACATATATAAGTCCATGAGCCCGGATGGGATGCACCCATGGGTGCTGAGAGAGCTGGAAAGTGCCATTGCAAGGCCACTCTTTATAATCTTTGATCCATTATGGCAACTGGGAGAAGTACCCAAAGTCCAAAGAAAAGAAATGTCACTCCTAACTCTAAGAAGGGCAAGAAGAAAGATCCAGGGAACTACAGGCTGGTCAGCCTCACTTCCATCCCTGGAATAGGAGCAGCTAATCCTGGAAACCATGTCCAGGCACATGAAGGATCAGGAAATCATCAGGAAGAGTCAGTCAGTGTGACTTCCCCATGTGGAAGGCCGCACCTGGAGTGGTGTATCCAGTGCTGGGCTTCCCAGCACAGAGACATGGACGTACTGGAGAGAGGCCAGTGAAGAGCCACAGAGAGGGGGAAGGAATTGGAGCACCTCTCATGAGGAGAAGCTGAGACCTGAGACTGTCCAGCCTGGAGAAGGGAAGGCTCAGGGGGACTTTATCCATGTGTATAAATACCTGAAGGGAAGAAGGACAGAGGAAGGATCCAGGCTCTGTCCAGTGGAGCCCAGTGACATGACAAGAGATGGTGGGCTCAAATGGAAACATGGGAGGCTCCGTCTGAACACAAGGAAAAGCTTTTTCCCTGTGAAGGAGACTGAGAACTGGCACAGGTTGCCCACGGAATCTGTGGAATCTCCATTCTTGGAGGTTTTAAAGGTCACCTGGACAAAATCATGAGCAATGGGCCCTGGGTGAGTGGAGTCAGTCCAGGTGACCTACAGAGGTCCCTGTTAACCCAACCAGCAGGTGTGTTACTCCATGACTTGGCACAGAAGTGGCAGGGTGAGCTTTGGGGCAGGCAGGACAAGGTGGGCTGGAGCAGGAGCTGCCAGGTGTGGACAGAGAACCTGCAGAGGTCCCCAACTGTCCCTGGAGGTGGGACAGTCACAGAGATGCTCAGTTTGATGGATTTGGTGCTGGACCAGGACACACATGTGCATTTCTTCTGTCACACCATGTGGACACAGGTGTGTCCTGTCTCCTGACACTTGGACAAGAACACCAGGACTGAGCCCACCCAGTGAAGAGCAAGGTAAGCACAGGACAGTTTGCAGGATAAGCTGATTTATTGTATGGGCCAGGAGAAATGATAAGCACTTAAATATCTGCTTCAGCCTATATTTAAACAGCTACACGGCTCCTTTGAATTTCCAGAACTGCTGTGAGCTGAGCTGCTCCTGTGGGACACAGACTGTTTGTCGAGCTGCCTGAAAGACAAATTAAAGAGGTCAGCTTTGGGCACTTTATTTCACAGTCCTGGGCTGGTGCTTCACACACACACATCTCATGTGAGCATCTCATCTGAGTGCCAGGAGCAGTGCACACAGAAATGAAGCATTGTCAGCCTCGCCCCTAATTTATGAGGCTTTCAGGCAGCCAAGTCCTCCCTGCAGAATGAAAGCTCCTGGCAAAGCAGAGCCAGGTGGGAAGGGTCACTCCTCCTTTTGCTGTCAAACCAACCCACAGTTAAGTGTGACCCACAGGTGGCAGCTCTGCCCCTTCCTGAGCCGTGGTTTGGGTGGCCCCTGGGATGGGGGGAGAACGTTTCCTGTAGGGATTGGTGTGAGAGAGCAGGGATGGACCCGAGGGCTTGGATCATGCAGTTCAGACGTGGGCAGCCCACACGTGGTGGTGAATGCAGAGGCTGGTGGGTTGCTGTATGTGGCTCCCTGGGCCAGCAGGGACCCCCTGGGATGCTGCATCCCACCAGCACACCCCCAACATCAGTCCAGGGTCCGTGAGATCCCAGACCAGGGGCGTATTCCCCTTCAGACTAATTTCTACTTTGCAGTTCCTGTTTCTGTCCCTCTTACAGAGGAGAGTAGAAAGACCCAGTGTAGACGTGTCTCTTGACAGGGAAGCTGGGTTAAATATGCCTAAATATTTAATCTCGTGGTTAAATATGCCTATTTCATGCTTTAGGAAGTGGTCAGGCTGGATTTTGATCCAGCTGTGGGCATGGCACATGTTTTCTGTCGTATCCCACTTGTCCCCACCAGCAGTCGAAGCTGCTGTGCAGGAGTCTCTGATGCTTTTTTTTCTAAAGAAAACATAACTGCACTGTAAGGTATTTTATAGCAATTAAATAGAGCAGTGAGCTGCAGAAGGAGTTTCAGGAGAAGCAGTGTTATAAACCCTGGTTTCCTGTGGTGTCTCTGAGGGCTCATACCGTGGTTGAACTGTCACTGCAGCCTTTCCACGCTGGGGAGCAGCTCGAGGGGCTGTTCTGCTGCCTGGACCCCACTTTTCACGCAGCACAGGGGGAACTGCATCGCCCTGATACCTCACACATCCCGATTTTTACTAAAATTGGCTGAAATACAAACGTTGGTGGGGAAGGACGGGGGCTGTGAGAGATCCCACTCGGAGCATCCTCAGCCGAGGCGGCTCTGCTGCTGGATGGGGCCGGGGAGGACGGATGAGCTGACACGTGGGCAGCAAACTAGGCCAAGTGCTCAGCTCCAGGGCTGTCCTGGCCTGCAGCACGGATGGAATCAGGGACACGCTGAGGATTCTGCTGCAGTGAAGCGGGATGGGAAGCTCCTGGGAGTGCAGGGAGAAGGAGGGGGGCTGGCGGAGCAGGGACTGTCCTGCCGCCGGCACAGATGCCCCAGTGAAGATCCCAGGCGGATGTTGGGCAGAAGGGAGAGGGGGGAAATCCCAACAACAACACAGGGAATTACCACCAGAGGGCACTTAAATATTGCTCTTGCTGAACAAATGGTTCCTAGCGAGGCCAGCTCTGGATTGCCTGACAATGCACATCCAAGCCTGAGTCATTGCTGGCACAGAGAGCAAAGGAAAGCACTCAAAAGGCGTTTGAGAAGTCATGCATGAAGGGGAGTTTACGAGCAGGACGCAGAGGGTTGAACTTTCCAGACTTCTGAGGGTCTCCACCCTGCCTAGTCCGGAGAGGTGAGCAGAGCATCACCAGGGATGGCCTGTGTGGTACCCACAGGGCTTGGCACAGGGGAAAGGACACTGCTCACACTCCCTCCTGCTCGCTGTGGGTATGTCCTGTCTGCTCCTCATCGTGAATGCTGAGACAAGAGTTACAGCCCTGGCAGGGATCCTGGCTCAGCACCTCCTGTGGTGCTCCCCCGGTGCATCCCTGCCCTGCTTTATAATCCAGAGCTGGGCAGGGAGAGAAATATTATGTCTTCTGGGAGAAATTGCAGGGAATGGGCAAGGAAGGAACTGTGCAGGATCTTGGTGCCAAATGAAGCCTGCAGATGGAGGCTGCCATGGACTGTGTGCATGAGGGCAGCCACGGACTGCAGATGGAGAATCAGGTTACAAGGATGGAAGGGAAAAACTCCCATCCTGGTGTTGAGAGCAAGCTCAGGGTAGGGTGTTGGAGGTGATGGCTTGTCCAGGGTCACGGTGCAGCTGCAGGTCTTGGTGCCACCCTTGGAGATCTGCTCTGAGCACAAAGAGCTTCATGAGCATCCTGGGGCCTAAGCAGGGAAAGCTGGAAGTGCTGCAGGTGTAGGGCATGGAAAATGGAAGGAGGGTGGTCTCTAGAGAGGAAAAACTGACTGCAGACAACAGAAAGCTCGTGCTTTGTTGGCAATGCTATTGACTCCTGGAAATATCTAAAGAAAATAGGTTTAACCCCACTGGGAATGAGGGGCCCCAAGGTCTCGTAGGAGCAACCATGTGCCCATAGAATCTCACCTGGGTTGGCCCAGGGTTCTGGGAGGACAGGATCAAGGCTTGCTTTGCGATGTGACATCTTCCAGCACATCCTGGGATCATCTCCCCAGTGATTCTCCTGCCTTTGGGGCAGCCAGTGGCCCATCCTGGACTTTGCAGTAGGATTTCCCAAGATGTGTGACATGAACCTTGGGAACTGCTTCCAGGGGACATGGGAGAGCAGCTTGTGAGGAGTCCCATGCCTGCTGCAGCACCTGGGCACTTCTGTCTGTGTGGGATATGGAAGAGGGGAGGCAATGGGGTCCCCATTTATGGGGTTCTCCCACCACGACCTGCCAAGCACATTCCCTCCTCACTCCAGCCAGAGCTCTCTGCTGTGCCAGGACTGGGTTCCTTCATGCTCTTAGGTTTAGCTGATTACTTGCAATTACCACTAATTAGTGTCTCTTTTGACAGTGCCTTGTCTCTGCTTCCTCGTGCCTTGCCCCTGCTGAGCGCTGGGCCCATTTCATCCTGAGGCATCTCCACCAGTCTTGGCAGCAAAGCCAGAGGGTGATTTTGGGAGTCCAACCTGTTCTCTGAGAAGACCTGCCTGTAGGGGTTTCAGTCTGAGGGGTTATATAGTCTCTTTGACCACTGCTGGCAGGGTGGGACTATGGGAGCCCTGCTGGGCAGCACTGCCCTTTCCCAGATACCCGGAGCCATCCCGAGACTTGCCAGGAGGCTGAAGCCATAGAGGCAGTTTGGTGGGCACAGGGTGGTTGTCACAGCCTGCCCCTGCTCCTGGCTCTGTGGGAGACCCCCATGCAGGTCCTCAGGACATTAAACATGCTGGGAATTGGTGCAAATAATATTCCATAGAATCATGAGATGCCTGAAAGCATTGTCCAAACACTCTCTGAGCTCTGGCAGCCTTGGGTGTGACCACTGGATGCCCTGGGGAGCCTGTTCAGTGCCCAACCACCCTCTAGGGGAAGAACCTTTCCCTGAGATCCAACCTAAACCTCTCCTGGCACAACTTCAGGCCATTCCCTTGGGCCCTGTCACTGGTCCCCAGAGAGCAGAGATCAAATATATAGAGCATTGGCTCTGCTCAAATTTTTGTAGAAGGGGAATATAAGAAGCCCTTGAGTGATGCCCCAGATGGAACCGAACAGGGAAAGCTGATTCACAGAGGAATGTGAATCCTACATTTTCCCAAAAGCTCCTGTATCAGACTGCCAGGAGCAAGAGGGACTGAACCCAGGATTTTTGTGAATGCCAATGCAACCACTAGAGAATTGTCTGCTAAACCCACAGTATTTTATAGCTGATTAATCTAAAAGGCTGCACAGGAAAGTATTATCACCTCCATATCCCCAGGCTTGAAGCCTGATTGCATCGAACATAAATCTTGTACTTTTCACTGGGATTTATTTAAATAAATGAGACCTTTATTTAATCTCACAACCATTCAACGTGCCAGGGTGAGATGGGAGATCTGGGCAGAAATGAAGTGCATCACATTTGGGCTGGGGCCATTGTGGTGGGTGAGTGAGGGCTGAAGCCCTCACAACTCGTGTGGTCTTCAAGCCCCGGTGAGAAACCTCCATGCCAGCCAAAATCTCTTGTGAAGCAAAAGGGAGGCCCCATTCCTGTCAGGAGGTGTTGGGGAACCAGGTGAAGTGAGGAAGTTTCATTTGGATGTTGTTGGGCTTGGACACAACTTCGGTGGATCTTTGCACATGGCTTTGTACGTCCGGTTGGAAGAAGAGCTCAGGACTGCCCAGGATCTGCTGGAATCCCCAAGTCCTTTGTGCTTGGCTGGATGAGAGCCCTGAAAGGCTCTGATATGTATTTTTTCAATACTCACAACAGTGTGGTTTGGTGCTTAGCAAATAGCTGTTTGACAGCAGAACTCACAGGGGTTGGCTTCACTCGTCCTTTAGAGATGCTGAAATTGGAGAGAAAGATTTAATAGGCAGAAAAAAGGAAAGGATTTAAAAAAAAGGTGAAAGGAGGCAGAATCAGAAAAGACACAGGCACCTCAGGAGAGCCAAATCCAGCTGCCAAAGGTCAGGAGGTGAGGGCAGGGAAGGATACAAGTTGCCAGGGGTCAGAGAGCAGGAGGTGCTGGTCATGTCTTCGTGTCTCCGAAGTTTGGGAGCACCAAAGCCCTGGGTCGCCTCTATCTCCTCTTACCAGGCTGAGCACCTTGCAGGTCTCCTTTCCTTTCCTCTCCACATCTGCCTGGGACACCCCATGGCCGAGGTCAGGAATGCTGGCCTTGCACATGGCTTGCTCAGGATTAACTACTAAAGCGAGTGGAAAACCAGCTTTTTACCTCATTTTGAAGCTATTTGAGCCGGATGATCCCGTGGGGACATTAGGTGAGAATCACCACACTGTTTTGGGTAGGAAGTCAGGTTTTCTAGAGTAGAGAGAGAAGCATTTTGTAGCCAAGCTTTTTGGTCAGATGCTGGGAAAATGGGCTTCCTGCAGCCTGGTGGAGGGACAATCCCTGAGCCCTGGGACAGCCCTGGGGACCTCTTAGGTGAAGGAAAGATGCTGAGCAAAGGTTTGGCTGAGCTGTGGCTGGTGAAGTATAGGTGTGTGGAGGGATAGGGCAGAGGCAGAGCCTGCTGCTCCAGGTTGACACCACTGGGTGCCCCCTCCTAGCACTGGCTGCCCGTGGAGAGTCTGTAAATAATTACTGTTAATATTCTACTTGAGCTCAAAGCCCACGTGCTGGCCATGCTCAGGAAGCAATGAGTTATTCCCTTCAAAATAGGAATGTCATTAAAAAACCCCTGCAGTTAACTCAGCTTTTCCCAAAGGAGCAGGTCTGCCGAGGGCTCACGTGTGAAGGATCCGAGCGGTGTCTGCCCTGACGCTGCTCCACAGATGGTTTGCATTTTTCTGAACCACTGATTCCCATTTTGTGTCAGGGATCTGTCTGGGCAGAAAGACCTCAGGGGGAACAACTGAAAGGAAAAAAAAAAAACAAACCACCAAAAAGCCAGTTCTGCTTTGAGTAAAGCGGGAGTCCTGAACCAGCTCTGCACCACTGCACTGCCTTCCTCACCCTCCTCTTCCTCAGGCACCACTTTCCAAAGAGGCTGAGAGGTCCATCCAGCTCCACTCAGTAATGGTAATCTGGCTCCTCTCACTCAGCCCCAGCGGTCCCAGATCCTGAGCAGTGCCTGTCTGTCTGTCTGCCCATCACCAGGGCTCAGGCTGCACCTTTTCCAACCACCTGCAAGGGGGAGTTTGGGATTCACCCCCTCTGCTCCCCCTGAGCTGTGGCACAGCCTGACATTTGCTGCTGGATGTGGGGTTGATCGTTTGGCAAGGACCTGACACGCACGTGTTCCTGGCATGACTGGGCTGAGGCTTAGAGGTGACCTGGGATGCTGGCCAGGGACACTTGGAACACCAGGCAGACCATGAGAAGCCCCACTGGGCACATTTGTGATATGAAGTGAAAAAAAGAAACAGAAATTTATCCTTCACCTGGCTTCCTGAGCCACCCCTGGGACACACATTTCTCTTTCAGTAGGGGCTGAACAACTGGGAGGCACAGAGGTCACTGGTTCCCCAGTCCAAGGTCCATCTCCTCCTTAGAGGGGCTTGGGTAGCATGTGGGATCTCCCAAGAGGCTCATCAGGCATCCCACATCCAAAACCAGGGCAGAAGAGCATGTTGTAGGGAGTGAGTCTGCATGAAGGCCAGCAGAGCTCAGGAGACCCTGCCCAGCCCATTCCCAGTCCAATAGCACTGGATGCAGGCCATGAGTTGGAGCTGAGAAAGTCTTTCCTGCCTGTTCCTCATGGCATCTCCTGCTGGGGCCAAGGGTGGTGCCAGCTTTGTGCCAGCACCGTGCCAGTGAGGTTTGGTGGCCTTAAGGCTGACACAAATGTCCTGGGATGGGCAGTGGTGGTGGCCAGCTGTTCCCACAAGCAGTCCCACATCTAATGGCCATGTACCCACAGCTGGTTTTGGGGGTGGACTGGGTAGTCCCTCCCACTTTCCAAAAAGCCATGGCTGGGCTGCTTTTCCAGCCAGGGGCTGCACAGGCTATGCCAGGGATCCTTGTGTCTTAGCACGTGGATAGGGACACCATGGCCCTGGGAGGCCGGGACACCAGCAGGACTCAGGATCCTTCACTCACTGAGGGACTTCCCAGTGCTGCTCCTTCCCAA
Organism: Platyrinchus mystaceus; assembly: GCA_035041135.1. Classification (NCBI taxonomy): domain Eukaryota; kingdom Metazoa; phylum Chordata; class Aves; order Passeriformes; family Tyrannidae; genus Platyrinchus; species Platyrinchus mystaceus. Next base: position 2,645,107 of record JAWWLV010000030.1, read on the forward strand.
GTGCTCTGCTATTGCCCAAATCTTGGTGCTCCAGGAGCTCCTTTAGGCTCATGAACGTTTGGCCCTGGGTAAAGCCAGGGATTTTTAAAATCTAAAGGTCATTCCTAGGTCACTGAATAATTACTTGCTATTGCTGTACCCACTGTCACTAATTCCATCCCAGAAAAGTAGCAGCTTGCTGAGAAATCCTCGAGCTGCAAGCTGAACACCAACTAAGGGAAATTCATCGCAGAAAATGCAAGATTAGGGGCACTTAACTGGGAGGAGAAGCAGGGCCAGAGGACACCAAAGCTGGGCACAGGAATTCTCTACATCCCTGCTGCTCCCTGTGCTTGGACTCAGCTCATCCTGCACACGACGTTACTTTCAGTGTGCTCAGACACAGGGTTTGACTAAACAGGCCCCTGCAGCCCCTTTGTGCTGCACCCCCACCACAGGTCTGGGCTGTGGGGTTTTGGGTGCACAGGAGGAGATGTGATGGGGACAGCCCTGGGCTGGGAGATCCCTGGATGCTCCCGGATGCCGGATCTAACACGGTGCAGCCCCAGGCTCAGCCACTCCTGCCAGGACTCAGCCCAAACACAGCACCTCCCAAAGAGCAGTGGGGGCTCATCTGTCCCCAGCACCCCCTGCTTCATCCTCCATTAATCCCTCAAGCTCCCTTCCTGCTGGTCAAGGCAATGTGTTGATCAAAAAGTCTTTGGGGACATCTGCTGTGAGACAGGGCAAACCCTCTCAGGGCGCGGGGAACCACCAGCCAGAGGGAAAGCTGTTGCTATTTATGGAATCATGGAATGCTTTGGGTTGGATGGGACCTTAAAGATCTCTCAGTTCCACCCCCCTGCCCCGGGTAGGGACACCTTCCACTAGACCAGGTTGCTCCAAGCCCCTTCCAAGCAGGCCTTGAACACTTCCAGGGATGGGGCAGCCAAAGCTCCTCTGTTGCCACTAGAGGGGATTTTTGTCAAGGAGTGACATGATCTTCCAGCTGCACAGGATTATCTCAGGAAGGATTCACTGATGGGCAGAGTGGTGGGGGCAAATCTGACCTCCCTCACTCAGAAGAGCTTTGAGGACCCTCTAAGAGCAGGCACTGTTCACTCCTGGAGTGTTCCCGAGCTCAGGGCAGCCCAGCAGCCACATCAGGCCACTGCCTGCCCTCCTGACTGTCGGGAGGCCATTCCAGCCCTCTGCCACAGCAGCATGCAGAGCGTGGCAAGGTGCTTTTCCATGACCGTTCCTGGCAGGAACACTGTGGGTTCACTCCCATGGCCAAGGTGAACAGCCTCAACTGGGAATCCTTGCGGGATGTGAGCTCTGGTGGGGGACACAGCCATCATCACTGTCTGTCTCAACCAGCAGGGCAGGGAGAGGCACTTTGGGCATCTCCTGCTTTTGATTTTAGTGCAGCTCAGTCCTTCTGGTCAGTCCTCTGGCTATGACAGATGCAGGCTGGCCCAGGGAGACACTTTGGGGAGGGAGAGCAAAAGGAGGTGCAGGAAAGCCTGTTGTAGGGACAGCAGGGTTAGGCTGGGCTTTGCTGTTCAAACCCAGTCCCTTCCTCTTCCCTTCTGTGTTTACTGCTCTCCCAGGGCACCCTTGTCGGGGTCAGGCTCTTGTGGGCATCCCCTGGCACTGAGTGCCCAGTGGAAGTGCTACCAGGGCTTGGCTGCACTGTCCCATGGATACAGATCCCTCAGCAGACTCTGCCTGACAGGGATCTGCCTCTGAATGCCCCAGCCAAGCTCTATAGCATCTGGAGACATCTGTGTCCCAGACTGCCTGGGGGGTGCTGAGCAGTGGCTCCCCAAGAGTCACACTGCCATCCTCCTTGCCTGGCAGCAGCAATCACCCTCTGACCTTGTCATGGCTTTTGGTTCCCAGGCCAACTTGAATGCTGGGTAAGTTATAAAATAATTAAAAAAAAAATATATACATAAAATGCAGCAGGAAACCAGCCTCTCCCATCCCTCCTGTGGGTGGGTACAACAAATTATCAGGCTGGCTTCCCATCTGAACCACTCTTTGATGTTACCATCAGAATTTCTGCTCCTTTTTAAGCTCTTCTCTTTCCCCACTTCCCATATTAGACTTGGAGAAACGAATCTGGGGTGAAATAAATCAAGTATTGCCTTTATAGCTCCCATGCTCTGCTGAGCTGGAAGGGAAGCTCTTAGGAGATGGATCAAGTTCATGCCTATGCCTCCTCATTGCCACTGTGCATTCCTGGAAATCCAGAGCAGTGTCTACTCCCAACACCTGCACGGCAGGACTGGGCAGTTACAGTTGGCTTTTGAGTCCCCTCTCCATGTGAGCAGCAGTGGTGGTGGCAGCAAAAGTACCTGCTTGGTTTCCCAGGTCAGGAATGCCACCCTGGGGCATTTCTTTTTATCTTGAATAACCTACTTTAGCCAATTCCCAGAAAAGCCATCAGGTCCTCTGCAATGCCAAGCAAGCCAGCGTGGAAGGAATTGCTTTGGTTGGGAGCCATCGTGTGAGGCGAGGCCAGCTCAGGATGCTCCATATCCGAGTTACTGGAGCATCCCTTACAAACAAACATGGGCAATTACTAAAAACACAAGCTTGTGACCAGTGTTTTGGCCCAATGTCTCAGTTTGGTTTTTGTTTTAAGCATTAAGAGGCAGCAGGATCAAAGCTGCGGGTCATTCCCATGTGCTAGAGAGTGGGTGGGAAATTAAGCTAAAGAGGAAGTATTTTCTTCCAGAATAAGGGCCTTTCATGGCTTGGCAAGGTGCAGAGCAGCTGTTTCCAGCTTCTTCTGAAGCACTAACCATTAGCCAGGGCTGGGGGGTATGAACTTGGAGAAGCATCTGGCCCAGATAGCTTTCCTGATGTTACTCAGACAAATGGAGCCATTTTACCCCTGTGCTCAATTTCCCCCACGCCAGAAAGCAAATTTCTAGGAATGTACTGCTCACAAACATGGGCCAGCTCACACAGGAGGAAGAGATGTGTGTAAATATGCTGTGCAGAGGAGTAAGTGAGAGCTGAATGATTTCCAGTGGAACAGTGTGGTGTGATGGGCGAGCTGCTGGGGTGGAAGGCTTGGGGAGACCCGGGGCTGTGCCACAGGGCCTAGGGATGGACATCCCGGACCTTTCCAAACCATCAAGGGTGGGAGGAGTGGGAAAGGGGAGTGGGAGGCTGGAGGACTCTCTGTCCATGTGTGTAGAGCAGGGTCTGGTCTCTCCCCTCCCCAGCCAGCGGAGCGAGCGCGGGGCGGGCCGGGAATCCTGCCCTGAACATGAAGCGTGAAATCCACGTCCAACAAAAATTTCTGCTGGTGCACAATGCAAGCCTTGGATGGGTTTGCAGCCAGGGCTCCGACGCTGGGAGCGCTGAATTAAACATGGGGTGACTCAGCGCGTGTGCGAGCCAGGCTGGGAACGGGGAATGCGGGGACAGGTGCATTATTGATAGTTTCGTTTTCCCCGGTCCCGAACGCCTGACAGCGAATGCTGCGCTTAGAGGGGGACACGGTGTGGCCAGACTCGGCATTTGCAACGCCTTCCTGCTCCTCCCGGTACAGGGATTTCTGCATCCAGCCTCTCACTCCTGCCGCTCTCCAGCTGCAGCCCCTCCGCCCTGGGCATTCCCTACCCCATCCTCCAGCCCTGGAGCACCGGGGAGCTTTGGGGACTGCACAGCTCTCACGTCAGAGAGCAGCTCTTGGGGCTTGGAAGGGGTGGAACCCCCCGAATTTGCCTTTGGCCTTGCTGATGATCCTAAGGCCTAATCTGCTTCTCTGGATCCACGGGCCTCGAGCAGGGGAACGGGGACAGGAGCACGGGGTGTTCCTGGAGCCTTGGAACGGCAGAAAGCAGGACCAAGCCTCGCTGGAACTGAGTTGAAGAACTCGTTACCTTGCAGGATGGTGTTTTACTTCTATCCCAATGCTTTCTGCTAAATAAATTCCTCCCTCTCCATGCACCAGGACTCAGCTCGGGAAGGACCACACGTGAGCAGCAGGGCTTGGGGCTCAGAGCATCCTGCTCCACCTCAGCTGTTTGGGATGTGAAGGGGCAGCCTCATGGAGGGGGGTTGGAAAACATGAGCTAGCACTCCTGTCAGGCTCTGCCTCTTCCTCAGAACCTAACTGGAACCACAAGGATGCAGTGAAAAAAAAACAACAACAAACCTGCTTTGGAAGATTTTAAAGAACAGCACGAACTAAAAAAGCAGCTGCCAAAATGAGTTTCCATTATTAAAAATCAGCACTGATGAGAGCCATCTTAGATCAAATAATTTATTTAGTAATTCCATGTAAACACTTCAGATTTACTAGCAAATACAATGCTTGCTGTTCTTTTAAATAGATCATTCAAAAAATAAGAATCTATTATTAATGGCAGGTTGACTAGAGATCTCCATACTACTGTACAATAAGGAATTGGTTTTCTAATGGATTTAACATCTCGATTTTTCTTGTTCTGCGTTTGCTTTACACAAAGCCCAAAGGACACAGGTTTGAACTGCTCCCTGACGATGCCACTGCGGCCCGGGGTGTTTTTGGGGAAGGTCCGCTGGCAACTCCTCCCATCCTGGCATTGGTGTGAGCTGATGTGAGGGTGGGATGGCAGAGCTCGCGTGAACACTGTTCACAAACGCCTTTTCGGTCAGAAAACAGACAGGGAACGGTGGAGAACTTCTCTTTGGGATGTATAAAAGCAACGAACTCCATCGTTGGTTTTTACTTATCAACACAGCAGTACACATACACGTATCCACAGTCTGGAAAAGCATCCTATGAGCTGGAGAAAGCAGTGGTTCTGAGCCTTGGTACACCAGTGCACTAAAACCAAAAGAATGATACCTTCTTACATAGTCAAATGAAAAATAAATATCTTTATTTTCTGCCTACTTTATTTCAGTTTTCAAATAAATTTTTTTTTTAAATAAATCTGTACAAAGTATACTGTTACAGTATATATTTGTAAGTGAACTGAAATGCCTAAGTGTAACAACACTACAGGAAAGCAGTATAGATTGGCACATCTCTAATCAAGATTAACTTTTACACTCCAAAAAATACCAACGCCTGTGAAAACCCTCGGGATATTTTTGGTATTTTTACGCAAGTTGCGTTGCAAACACGTGACAGACCAATTCTCCCCTGCCTCGGAAAGAAAATTCACTTCCCATGGTTTTCAGAGAACATCTTTATGATGCTAAAGGGACACTATCATGAGAAAAGAGAGAGAGAGACTTAAAATTTTTCAAAAAGCAAAAACTTTGGTCAAAAAACTGTCAGGTTTTAGTCTTAGCGCAGCTTTGCCCACGGCGGCCGCTGCCGGGAACGGCAGCACTGTGGGAACACGGGACTGCCGAGACCCCTCGGAGCGGCCGCAGCTCCACCCCTGGCCGGCCGCAGGGACCAGGGATGCGGCATTCCCAGCGGCGGGAATGCTCCGGCCAGGGAATGCAAAGCCTCGGGAGAGGAGCTGTTCCCCTTGCCATCCAAAAGGAATTAACGCACCGGTGCCAGCGTCCACCACACCGGGGCTGCGCTGTGCTTATTTCCTCCCCCCCCCCCAAAAAAAACCCCCCGCCCAAGAATCTAAAATTGATCTGACAGTGTCCCTTTGCTCAAAATAAAGACTTCCGTGCTACAGAGAGCAGGTACTGAAGTGAACTTGTTCACAGGGTGGAAGAGCCAGGTACATCTCAAAATTCAAGTTTTCAAATCCAACTGCAGCTTTTAGGTTCATGAGCTCTCAAAACCTCCTAATATTTCATGAAATAATTCCCAACCGGGAACTGGGGGTAAATATTACAGATTAAGAGCGAGAGTTTTCCCTCTTAATCTTTCCAATGATATATTCACTCAATGTTTACATGCTGAAAGTTAATCTCACATTAGAATGTAACTGGCTGCAACATAAACCTATAAATAAATCAACTACCATAGATTAAACTCTGTTAAATATTTCTAAGTTAATAAAATATTGACAGTATTATAAAATTACAGTATTTACAATAAGAAAAATCTAGACTAATATATACCTTTAACAGATCTCTTCTCCAATTTGGGATTGCAACGGAATTATGAATATATGAACAATTTATTAGAAAGTTGCATTGCAATTATCATGTTTTCCATTAGAGCTAGAGAGGGTGAGCTATCACTGCCTTTGGAAAAAACCAAAAAGTGACTTCTGATGGTGGGGTGTAGCATTTGAGAACCAAACTGGTAACAGGAGTCCTCCGCAAGACGTCTGAAGATAAGGTAGGACCAGCCTCAACTGCTCAGATTAAGGTTGTATTACAGAACTGCCAGCAATCAGAACCACCCAGGCTGCAAAAGGGGAGGAAAGGTAGTTTTCAGCTCAAAGTGCACAGCTGGAAGGGCTCTCCTCATTCTGGACTCCAACTAAGGCTGCAGGAGCTTCAGGAACGGCACAACCCTCAGCTTGGGCTTCGTGAGGGGGAAACGAGCCACGGTGCTCCTTAAAGGGACATAGTTGGGCTGCAGCTATGCCAAAAACACCCCTGACAACCACACACTATAAAACCTGGATGTTTGAGACCCTCTTTGACTTGCTTTTTTGGGAGGTTACCTTTTTTGGGGGTCAGGGATGGGTTTGGTTTTTTTTTTAATTTTGGTTTTATTTTTTATTTATTTTTTTAAAATTTGTTTTGTTTGCTTGGGAGAAAAAAAAATTGGCTGGGACCATGCAGTCAATTAATTTTCTATCCCTCACCAGCTTCTCTGTTTCTGGTGTATTAGTAAAATGCTGCTGTGTTTGGGTGGAAAACACTTGTGGCAAAAGAGGCTTCAATACTCCCTCCCAAGTCTATTTGTCTTGGGATAAACCAAAAGTGATTCCCATCCTTACAAATCTCCAGCTGCTTTTGGGGTCCCAGACACCCAGCAATGTCCTTTTAAGGATCAGAACTTTCACCTGCCCTTTCTCCCAGCCTTGGAGGAAGAGTTTACAATGAGTTTGGGAAGGGCCACGTTCACATCCTTTCCCTCCTCCCCATGTCACGTTTGCTTTCTAGAAAAAAAAAAGGGGGGGGGGGAAATAATTTCCAAACTCCTTTCCCGCCCTTCCCTCCCCCAGTCCTGCTCACTGTAAACCAGAAATGGCAGTTTTTAATGTCTATTTGGGGATCAGATTATTTTCTCAGCCCCAAGGCTGAAGATGCTTGTGAGAGACCTACCCGCAGGCTTCGGAGAGGAGGAGCAATTTAGGCATTTGCAGGGGTTTCTACCACTTCCCGTGGTGGGCAGGAGGGAACACCTCTGTCCTTAAAAGCAGGATTTAAAATGGTAAAAGAATAATTTGTAAACTCGGGTCTACGTTACCAACAGAAGGCTCTAGGTCCTGCAGGCTCCAGTTCCCAGAGATGCAGAGCAGGAAAACTAGAAAGAGAACTCGGTACCTTTCAATCACCTGCTGGGTTGTACTGGGGGAGGAGTGGGGAACGAGAGAGACAAAATGCCAACTGACCTTATAAACAAAGGTATGTTTAGGGCTTCTGGTTTCAGGAATAAACCGATATTTACTGGTAAAAGTCTGCCAAAAAACAAAAACAGAAACACAGGATTACTGGTAAATATTGGTTTATATGGAGAAGTTTTTAAAAAAATAAAAATAAAAATAAAAAAAAGATGTCATCCTGCTCCTGATCTCCATGTGCTCCCAGGCAGGAGCCCAGAACCGCCCCATGGCATCCCTGGCACCCAGACACCTCAAACCAGAAGCCTTGTGTTGAGAGGAAAGTCCTGTTTCTTTCCTTTACTCCCCTTAAACTACGTGTTCCTGGATTCCCCCCTCCCTCCTCTGCAAGGCTGGTCCTGTGGGGGTTTGGCTCAGGAGATGGGAAGTCTTCTTCCAAAGTGAATTAGTACATAATATGGTATCTCAGCACTAAGGCTGCTGGGGCCTGAGCCTCTGCTGCTCCCTGAGATACCATAAAATATACAAGACTGAGTGTAAATTTTAAATAAAGCATTTTCTTGTAAGTGGCATAAACCCATTCATTTTATTTACATGCTTATTTATTTCCAAAAATAGAGTTGGTCCACATTGGACAAGAGAAATCAAGAAGCCATACAGTAGAAGAGTTAAAAGTCCAACATTTAACCAAAGTACAATGAAATTCCAGAAGTCTGTGGCTGACTTGAACCACAGAAACATACACATGAGCCACACAGACATTTGTACATAGAGCATTATATTACCAATAATATTTGCAAACATGAGGTCAAGATGGCTAAAAACCCAGCAGGACTGACCCGGGGGTCCTGGCTGAACAGAAGTGGGTGCTGAGGGGCCGTCGCTGCTGTGGGGAAACACAACTCTCCAGAGATTTTGCTTCACTTTTGGCTTTTTCTTTAATTGAGAAAGTCCTAATTTTTCTGCCCTGGGGATCCAAATTGAGGACATGGTGAAAGCCAACCCCATGGAGCTCCCTAAATGCCCAGCGAGGTGCCGGGGCTGAGCCCCGCCGGGAGGGCAAACCCCTGCCCTCTGCTACTTGGCCTGAAAGATCACCTGGAAAAGAAAAAGTCGGGATTTATACCCTTGTGGTGTGCTGAGAAGTGTCTGAAAAAGGTCTGGATGGGGTTTTGTCTCGAAAACAAGGATTTCCCTCCCTTGCCGTGGGCGATTTTTTGGCATTAGTTATTCCAGTCCTGTCTACCTTTTCTGGAAGACCACAAATATCCTAGAGGGTGTTGCACTGGACAGATGAGGAAATAACATTTTTACATTTAAAAAAAGAAAAAAAAAAGCTTGGAGAATGGACAGCAGCAGAAAAAAAAAAAAAATGGAAAAGATGCCTTATCTCTGCATGACGGCCCAGTCTGTCTGGGTATTTGCATGGACCTCACCATGATAATATCTCAGTGTCTCCAAAGAATGGAAAAATAGACTTAAATCTGTATTTTCTCCTGCAGAGAATCAGCAGCAAGTAAAAGGGGGAAGACAGTTGCAGCACTCCTGGCATTTCTACAAACCACCCGCTACACGGGAAGGGTATAAATTAGTTTCCCTTTCTCAAGTCATCTTTGACACTCACGATATTAAGCCTAGTCCAACGTGAACGCTAGTACAGAGCTAATGTACAGAATACCAACGGTGACTATCGGTACCTAAGAGGGTTTAAAGGCGAGTATACTCAGCACACTGAGGAGGAAATGCTATCACCAGAACGCCAGAGCTCTGACAGCAGTTACACAAAGCAGCCGTGCGGGTCTCTACGAGGACGGAGCCTTTAGCACGAGTCACTATGATCATCTGAGCCTGTGACAACTTGATCTTCTGGTTTGTTTTCTAATCTCAGATGTGAAGTAACACTTTAAAACAGAGATGGGCCCGACCCTGTGCAGTTGGGCTCGTACAACACTCCCCACTGAAAACTCAAAGCCCAAATTCCTAAAGAGAGAGCACAAGGAATTGTTTTCTTACGTCAAATAATTATCATGCAAGCAATACCACGACGGTTTAATATTGAGTACTTCAAAGTCAGCTGGTATAATTTAACTAGAAGTGAGCAATCTAAGGAATTCCTAGGGAACAGGGACAAAGGTTGTGCCAGTGACAACCACCCGAGATGACCAGGAAGAACAGCACAAGGACACTGTGGGGGTCTAATGAGCCGTGGTACAGGCTCAGCTCAGCAGCCTCACAGACCTGGGATAGGCAGGATTCCTGTGGCAGGCTACACACCTTCATTTGCTCTGCTAACAGAATCTGATATTCTTCAATTTTGCAGCTCACTTACAGCCTAGCAATACCGGTGGAGCATTAAAAATTGCTTTTTTTCCCCCCTTGCCTGTTGCCTTACATTTCCCAGGGTCAGCCCCACTGCTGCACGCTCACAGGACAGCCAGACATTATCATGCTCTTCTTAATTTTCCATCCATGGCCAGGCTGGAGTCACTTTTCCAATATAACCCAACCACTCTGCTCCATCAGCTGCCAATTCCTGTCTTTAAACATGAACTCTGATCAAAAGCCATGCGGTACCTGCAGTAAACCTGCCCCTGTTGCAAACTCCGACAACTTAACAAAGCACTCACTCTCTGGTACCATGACCTACTGGAGACAGGGGAGGTGGCAGAAGCCAGGGTATTAGTCATGACTTCTAGACTTTTAAGAAGCCTAAAATTAAGCCAGAGCAGCCAAGGGTTGCTCCAGCTGAGAGCAGCTACCTCTGGGTCCTCTGGGGTTTCTTGTGAAGAGAGGCAACCCAGGTCTGCATGAGAACACACACCAGCAACCCTCCTGCAAGGAAAAGACCTGAAAGATGCTGCCCAGGCCTCTCTCCCTGCTCCTTCCCTTTCTGCCCATCATCAAAACCACAACCTTTTAGGATTTTTCTTGGTCAAAACAGAACTAAACAGAATATAGCCACAACATCAGCTGCTGTGGCACATTCTGGGATCTGGCAGACCTGCAAGTCCAGCTCAGGGCAGGAATGTGAACTGGGGGTGTTGCATTACAGGACAAATCTAGATCCCATGCTACCCAGTATTCTGGGCTTGTTTCTCCCCTTTGCCCAACCAGATGATGCAGCCTGGACCTAGTTGTGTCCACCAGAAAAGTTTCATGAAAATCAACCATCCACCACCCAGCAAATCTGGGTTTAATAAAACCATGGAAGGAAACTCATTTGCTCAAAGGCTGAAGATGCAGACTTGGAGGCCTTTGATCACCTTCTCCAACTAGACTAGACAACTGATCAACATCAACTGCAACCAAAGAAGGACTCTGTGATATTTCTCTTCTCGTTAGGAGCATATTTTTTAATGCCCTCTTGGAAGCACTTGATAAAAACCTTTCAAAACACTCAAATAAAGATCAGTTCATTCTTCACCTCCTGCTATCTGTCAACATGTCCAAAGATTCTGTTAGATGGCCTGGAAAACAAGACTGGTCACAGAATCAAAGAATGTTTTGGTTGGAAGGGACCCTCGAGGACCACCTGGTCCAACCCCTTTCTTTGCAGAAAGTATGTTGCTTTCTGCCTCTCACACACTGAGGAGTTACAGTTTCAGCTTCTGCTTCTCAAACCAGAGTTCAGGGTTGCTGATCTGTAATTCCCAGTGCCCCAATTAATGCTTTAATTAAACAAAAAATAATAACACAACATTAGAATGTTATCTAGTCATGGAGAATACTAAGCTGGTTTTTAACAGCCCTATTTTCGCTCGTACCTTTGGTGTTTCATTCCCAAACTCTTTTAGAACCCCTTGATACACCTGTTGCTCTTCCACTTGAATTTGCTACTCTGCTCCAGCATCTCTGCCTCAAAACACTCGAGCTTCAGAAGGAGGCTCCTCATCTTTACTACCCAAAGGGACTGGGTGATGGCAGGCTCTCAAACTTGCTCCCGAATGACACGGGGAAGTCACTTCAGCAGCATAAACTAGTGCAGGAAATGAACTGTGTCTTCAGTCCTGCACGCCCAGGTTTTCTCCCCAGCCCTCTCCCTGATGTCCTTCAGACAGAATTCACCCCTCAAGGCCTCTGGCTCTGCAGAGCCCCTCCAAAACTGCTTTATTTCCAGATCATGGTTACCTGCCCTACCCCATGGCTCTTTCAGTCTGCTCCTCAAGACCTGGACTTCTGTCCTTAGTCCCTTTCTTATAAATATTTTTAACAACTGCTTTACTTTGCTCCTTCACGACAGAGTTGGGTCTCACCTGGATGCCTGTAACCTTTCCAGGTATCTACAGGGCTGCCTTGACAGGTCTAAGGACTTAATTTTCTGATCTTCTCCTCTGCAATATTTTGTAACACAAGTCATTTTTTTTAGTCCACTGACTTCCACCCCTGAGGATGCTGAACCTGTAACTGTACTGTGGTTGCTGCAACTTAACAACTGAACAGTAATTGTATCCTGAACAAGTTCTTATGTCTTAGTCCTAAAGCAAGGCTTATTCCAGACCAGGCTGTTACAAGACATGATCCTTTAAGTAAATTGAGATGTTTGCTCACCAAAATGTTAGCCAGCTCCTTCCCAAACAATCTGTGATAGCATGGTCATAATGGAATTCATTTTTTCTTACAGGTTTATGAAGATGCATGAGCCTTAGTTTTCTCCCAAGCGCCATGAAATCCACAACTTCCTTCTAGTCTGGAACAGAAATCTTCCTAATACCTCTATGTCATTAGAATATAGAATTTATATCCAACATACATGCAGCTGTTTGGTCATCACTAGTCCAATTTCCTCTCAGAAATTACAACAGATTTTAGATGCAGTGTTCCTCCTTCATGCCCCAGCACACCTGCTCAGTACAGTGTGATGGCAAGTAATGCAGTATATTATTGATTTTCATCACCCCCACCATGTTTCAATCAGAACAGCTGTGCCAAGGTCTTTTTTCCCCACTGAGCAGTCTACAACAACTATTTTTGTCTCATGTTTCCACACAGACGTGCCCATTCCTCACTCCAGCCCACAGTCTGGCAGCTGGTTGTCCCTCCTGTGCACACAGCTCTGCCCTCAACCCCCACGTACCCCACACTGAACAGCCCCAACAGCCTCAGCCTTCCACCAGCGCTGTGTTCACTCCATCCTCCCAAAACCCTGCCCCCTTCCTGTGCCACCAGTCAAGGGACACCTTGGCTGAAGTGAAAACCAGCCCATGCTGTGAAGTGGTGGCTCTTCACTTCACCTACTTGTCATATCCTTTTCCCAGGCACACCCTGAGGCTTTAGGAAGAGGTACTGCCATGTTGAAATTCTATCTTCCTCCCAGGCTCCCAAAATTCAGGTAACTCAGCTTCAAGAATGACAGCCCCAGGCTTGCCCCAAGCACTCTGACACCTTCCAGGATCTACTTGTCCACTCAACAGGCAAATGGGCAGATGGATCTCCTAAACATCAGGAGCCTGTATGTCCCACCACCAAATCCTCTGCCATCCACAGCTGCTTCCCCAGCTTCTGGAGGCACCTCCAGAACACAAACCAACTCCTCAACCAAGCCTTTCGTTATAAATCGCCCCTTTAATCCCATCCAGTTCCAAGTCTCCACAAATACAAGGCAAGGCAGCCCGTGCCATGGTGGGAATATACCCTGACCATCTGCAGAGGATTTGATGCCATCTCTTCCCCACCAGCTCAGCAGTTCTGGCCTCAGGATGCTTTCTGGAGCCTGGAGTGCCTCCACTTGTTGCTCTGTGTGGTATTTTATCAGCAGATAATCACTCGTAAAGCGTGTCCTCTCTGCACTATTGTGTGCAGTTCCTAGTGCAATTAAGCCAGCGTACTTCAATTCCCACAATTAAGCAAAGAATTTTACTTTATGATCATATAAAGTCCATCTTTAAACTAAAAATAGACTGACCGTTAACGGATTTTTTTTTTTAATTACTTTAAACCACCAATTAGAAACTTTCATTGGACAAGATAAGTTACATATGGCCTTGCAAAAGCCTGCCAGGACTCATTTTCCACGACTTTTATTGACAGGTGCAGCTCAGAAGCCAATTTTTTATTTTTTTTTTTAAAGATGGAACGAGCCTCTGAACACAGCAGACCTATCCACAAACCAAACTGTTTGCATGCATGAAAGCAGAGATGACTTTTGCATGAATTTGCAGTGCTTAGTTCAGAGTTATTAATGAGAGAAAATAATTCAAAGCCTCTAGTCCCTACTTTGCTCAGACCTGCCTGGTTGCCCTTCAGCAGCCCCTGGCAACGGTGATCCTACTGTCATTTATTATTTAAATAAAACAGTTCTTTTTAATAAAAAGAAATTCTGACCCCATTTAAACCCTGTACCTGACCAGACACTGGCTTCTTTCTTTCACCTCTAGTGCTGCTCACACATTATTCTTAAGCTGACCTGCCCACACAGCCCCTGATAAGCCAATGCTACGTTGCCAGCTCTCCTCAGCATCACTCGAGTGGGAGGTTTAAATACCAGATTTCACAAAATCCTTTCTCCATGATTCCTAGCCCTGGCATTTCTTGAGATGTTGACAGATCAGCTTGCCCAAAAGTGAGACAGCTGGACCTGCTTCTGCTGGACTGATACAGAGAGAGGAGCTGGTCCCTGAAATCCCAGTGCTCACCTCTCGACCCTCAGATTAGTTCTGAGGGGCCTGGACGGGCTGACACCGATGTGCCAGTGCAGACTCACTGCCCAGGAGCTGCTGGTCTCAGCTCCTCTGCCCATATGGAATGCCCGAGCAAAAGGCAAGCGCAGGCAGGTCCCAAACTTCAGGAGACTGCGGGTAATAAAGCCATCAGCCTGCACTGCACTGCTGTGCAGCCACGAAGGAGCACGGAGAAACAAAACATGTTCCCCAGGGAGACACTACAGCAAGCCCAGCCTAGGGGAGAGAGACACCCTTCAAATGTCCCAACAGAGGGGTCCTGCCCGATGCACAACCACTGTCCTGCCTTTCTACCCAGAGTGAGAACCTGCCAATCCTCTCATATCCCAGCTGGAGGGCACTGCAGACACGATGGGCAGCCAGCGGTTTGGGCCTGAGCTGCACATCCAAGACATTCACCAGCAATGGAAAAACCAGCCCTGCTCATTTACTGACCCTCAGCTCCCAGCAACAGAAACTACCCAGGCAGGTATGATACGGATCCTCCTCTCAGCACCGGCCACATCAGCACAGTGGTGCCACAGAGGAGCTCAAGCCACGCCAGTGGGGGTCACCCCACAGCAGAGCCCCACAGAGCCCTGTGCCACTGCTGGCCCTGCATCGGTCCAGGGGGATGATGATGATGATGTCTGAGAGCCCAGGCTCAGCTCCCAGACCTTCCTGCAAGAATGACAGTTCCACCTCTGCACTCTGAGGTGCATCAGTGAGACATGCTCTCTTGAACCACGATGTTCACTCACTGGGGCTGTTGCACAGTCTCTGCACCACGTCCAGTATCAAATCCAAACCCACTGGGGTCAACATGGTCACGGGGCTTCAGATGCAACTTGCAAGCCACCTTTACAAGCAACTCTCTATAGAAATCAACATCATGACTGGGGTGACATTTCAGCATGAGGAGGTTTTTCCCAGAAAAGCTGTCTAAGTCTCTCCAAGACATGCACTTGCCATCCCAGTGGCATGCAGAGGACAGGTCCCACAACAGCCACCTCCCTCCAAGGTCTTGCTAGCCATCCTTTCTCACTGCAGAAGTTAATCCACACCTCTCACCTCTCAGATCTCTGACAGACAGAATGAAGCTTTTTTTTTTTGGCCTCCTGCATATTTCAAGATAGTGTTTCAATGAAAAAACGCTTCAGCACCACAGCCTGGGAGGCCCAGCACAAACTCCCACAGCTGGTGCTGCAGCCAGTCCTCTTTGCACTTCAGTCTGCTATGTGGCCTAAGACTCAGAAAGGGCTAAGATGTTTATTTTTGCAAAGCTAACATCAGGATGGACAGCAAACCAACCAATGACCAGCAAAGCCAAGGAATCTGGGTTAAGAAAGAATTCCTTGCTGGGGAGGTGCAGCAGATTCCCACTCAAACCAAGCGCTCTCCCAGCTGATGGCTGATCCAGAAAGGATCATGTCATGAAGCTAAGGCTCAAGACAAGGTGCAGAAATGGCCAGGCCATCCACCTAGGCAGTCTCCTGTTTTACCTGGGGCCACGTCTTCAGAGCCATCAGCACAGCCAGAGCCACGTTCGACAGCAAAGCAGTCCCCACTGTTTGTGTCTGGGATATTTTAATCTCTAGCTTGGTCTGATGAACTTACACCCACTGGCTGGTAGATCTTGTCTTTTGTCTCAGTTAAACCCAAACCAGATCAGGTGCTGTGCTCCACGACAAACCCAAGCTACGTCACACAGGAACAGAACGCTGCTGCAGAACCACCCGCCCAACGTGAGCTGCAGAGCTGCTGCAGACACTGCCACGGCCCTGGGGACATCCAGCACTGGGTCCTGGTCAACCAAAACGAGACAACACCCACACACAGGCAAAACCTACAGGGCTCCATCTTGGCTGGCCGTGGTGCCAACCAGAGCAAAAGGCTCAGGACCAGGTCCCCTCTCCAGGAGGAGGAGCACCAGCAGTATCGATCTGCACAGGGACAGTGAAAGATGGTTTGGGGATATCCAGCCATTCACTCTGTCTTATTTTAATCAGTCAACATTCAAAAAACAGATAGCAGGGCCAGAAGTCCTCTGTCTTTATCGTTTCTCACTTAATCTCCAGCTGACATTTTTCCGTGAAAGCACGCCTCGTTCCCCGCTGTATGACTTCAACTCTCCCTCTTCTGTGATATTTTGCCTCAGATGGGCTACACAGCTGGTTACTACTTCTAAAGAGGCAAGAGTGACATGCTACAACTTTCCCAAAACACATGACTGCTCATCTGGCTCCAGACATAGAACTGCAGAGGTACGACCAGCGGAGTTACCCCAGCTACCCCATGATCCCCTGGGACCAGCTGCCCGACACCCCTTGGCTCCCTGTGGCAAAGGCTCTGCCAGAGCCTCGGCCATTGGGATCTTATGGGCTTCTCCAAGTGCCACCCCCACGCCCAACACCTGTGCAGAAGCTGATGCACTCCAACAGCAGCCCAGGTGCAGCTTGGCCGTCTGCCTCTGCCAGCCCCAACCTTCCTGCCTTGCTCCAAAAGCCTTTTCCCACCCTCCATACACACAACTCCTCGTCTGCTGTGACTGCTGGGAGCTTCCCCCCTCGGACAAACTCTTCTCATCTGTCTTGGTACCTGCCCTGAGTCCGCTGGCTCAGGAAATGCCTTTGTTAAGGACACAGCAACACAGCTGCCCAAAGCAAACCCACTCATCCTTTCCCTTCTAATGTACTCCTCCAGCAGCAACTTATACACCATCCAAATTGCAGCAAAATATCCAGAATGCCTTCGGAGAAGTAATACTCTGAACCCCTAAAAATGGATGATTTGGCCTTTACTTCTCTCTGCTATCTGCAGCTGCTCTGCACTAACAACACATAACACACCGCCCAGTAAAGCCTCGTGGCCCACTTGTATTTCACAAGGAGAGGGATGCATTTTGGACTCCTGTGTGAGCTGCCCTTCCCCCAGACTGCAGTGCTGCTAAAACACAGTCTCGTCAGGAACTGAAATGCTTTGGAAAGATAAAAAGTGAAAAAGAAGGATAGGCAGGCTAAGAGGAACTCCCAGAGCGGACCTGGGACCATCTGGCACGAGCAGTGCGGGAGGAGGGAAGCAGCCTCTGATGGGAGCAGAGCAGGCAGCCCAACTCCAGCAGCAGAGCTGCCAGAGCTGCCACATGAGAGGAGCATCCTTGAGAGGACCATCCTTCCTCACTGAACCATCAGCCCATCACCCTCAGCCATCCCAACACAAAGAGATTCCACTTCACAAAAAAAAAAAAAAAAAACCCATTAAATTTAGGCCCAACAATTAGGCTCTGGGTAAAACAGGCTTTTAACAAAGCTTATAATTTTGGAAGTCCATTTAAATTAACCTTAACTAGCTTTAAACTCTATATACGTATCTCCTTGCCACGCTCACAGCCCACGCACATTTTGTGGTGCCAACGAGCTAAATCATGTGCAAGTGAGCAGAGTAAAAGGAACCACAGGCTTGAAAAAAGCTCTGGGCTGAAACTCTCTTTCATTGTTGCAAGCAGCACAGGAGATGGCAACGGCAGAAGGAATCAGGAATAAAAATGGAACTTCGCTTGTTTACCTCGTCGGTTTTGTCAAAACATTGTGACAACACTCTGCGTGCAGCCCTCTCTGTTCTGCCACCGAAAATTAAGAGCCCTTCACCTATCTTCATGCATTACAGGAGAAAGCTGGGAAGAGTAAAACTTTTAGGGAGAGAAATGAGTGTACAAAACCCAGCACGAGAACTTCAAACTACACTGGGCTCCTCTTCCAGACAGTCCAAACACCACCACGCACAGCGACCCTCCAGCTACACAAGCTGAGTTAACAAGGAGCAGGCGGCCAACGAAGGAGGGAAGGAAGAAAATAAAAGGAAACTTCGGTTAAGCCTAACAAAAAGCAAAGGAAAAAAAAGGAAAAGTTAAAAAATAAAAAAAAAAGAAAGAAAAAACCCCCATGTAAACCAAGATTTCAAAAGTTCTTGAGAGCGTCATTTTAACAGAGAAACTCCCAGCGCTCCAGGCAGAGCCCTTCCTCTCCAAAAGCCACCCAATCCAGTAAGAAGCAGCAGGTTTTTGAAGGAGCAAATTGCACAGCTGTGGAAGAATTTGCCTTCCCTGCCTTCTTTCCAACTCACCTAAGAGAGACTCGCTTTCTACCCGTCGGATTAGCAAGACCGAGGAAATTGGTTGGTTCTAGTTACACTTTGAGTTTTCGTGTTTGACGAGAGCCCCCTGAAATGTAAACCTGTTTTAGCATTCTTGTACATTAATGTCATCGTTCTCCCTGCTGGCTCCCACAAGTTCTGCCACGGACAAGTCAATCAGATTTGGTATATGCCCAGGGGAAAGGGAAGGGGTGGACTGGGTTTAAAGCAAACAAGCAACCAAAAAATAATTATGTCAGTGCTCTGCAAGGTATTGGATCCAACCTCGGTGGATCTGCTGAAGTCTTCGATCCAAAACACTTGGCAATTTTACTTAAAAAAAACAAAAACAAGCAACAAAAAAACCCCAAAAAAGTTTGACCTGTTGAACTTAGAGAAAAGCAAGTGGCAGACCTTTGAGGAAGGTAGACAACATGTGTGGGTGCAAAAACATCATGTGCCGTAGTTCACCACCTTAGAAGAAATCAGTTTTGCTTTGCTTGGTTTTGCTTGTTTTCTGAAGTGCCAGTGAAAGGCGCTTCCCAAAGGGGGGGGAGGTTTACAGAGTTTAGGGGTGCCAAGGTGGAAGCATGAAGTGCAGACATGCCAAAAACGTCAGGTTTGCATAAACCCTTCTGGAAAAAGTGCACCGTGGTTTTTTTTTAGGAAAAATGCATATCTACCAAATCTCCACTGACCGGGGGCCACTTGCCCACACAGAGTCGCATCAATTGGCAGCATCAGCGCTGACATTTTTGCCTTCTCCTTCCACCCCCCTCCCCAATTTTTTTTTCCTTGGGAGACATACAGCGCCACTGCATTAGAACGTACAAGAAATGAAAACAGTGAGTACGACTGATATAGATCCATTGACTTTTTATTACAAATGTACTTGATCACTTGGCTTCAAAAAAGTTTAAATCAACCCCTATTTTCTGTACGCCAGTACAAAGTAAAATCTATTTTACAAATTAAATACCTAAAAATTTGACAAAAATATTAAAGTTTGATGGAAAAAACAGTTATAAAAATCTTAAATCCCCTTTTAAGAAGGTAAGAGATAACATTCCCTCCCAACCCCCACAGTCCTGTTATACAATATTAATAGTCATTTTTTTTAGAATAGGTAGGTATGTTATATCTTGCTGTTAGCATACAAGTCACTCTAATAGCTTTATCTGTATATACTCCAGTTAGTGCATGAATGTCATCTGATTGAATATAATCAACTATCTTTAACTGATCCCTAATTTACATTTCATAGCTTGCATAGTTTGAAGGGACAAAGGTTACACTACAGCTAATCATAAAAAAAGGTGGTTACAGTGCTATTTTTAAAGGCAACAAAGTAATTGCTCCCAAAAAAAACCAAACCCAACCCAACCCAAACAAAAAAAAAAGAAAAAAAAAAAAGAAAAAAAAAAAAGAAGAAGTTATCGGTCGGCTCTGAGCAGGGGTTAAATCCCCGGCAGCAGCTCTGCCTGGCTCTCAGGGTGGGCTCCGCATCCACCCGCAGCCCCTCTGCGCTTCCCACATCCCGGGACAGGCTGGGAACCGCTCTCCCGGCAGCGCTACACCCAGCACATTTCAACCCCTGCGCGGGATACGCACAAAGTGACACTGTCAAGTATTTATTTCCTTTTTTTTGTTTGTTCGTTTGTTTTTCAGTGAAATTTTCCAATT
This sequence comes from Platyrinchus mystaceus, assembly GCA_035041135.1. Classification (NCBI taxonomy): domain Eukaryota; kingdom Metazoa; phylum Chordata; class Aves; order Passeriformes; family Tyrannidae; genus Platyrinchus; species Platyrinchus mystaceus. The sequence continues at coordinate 2,665,001 of JAWWLV010000030.1, forward strand.
TAAACCCCGAGGAGCGCTCGGGCGCGGCCGGCGGGAAGGTCGGGGCGCTCCGCGGATCCCGCGGCGGAGCTCCTGGATCGGCTCCGCGGATCCCGCCCGGCCCGAGCCTTGGGCTCCGGGCACCGGGGCTCGGAGGGGACCCCGGCGGGGTCGGGCACGGTCCCTCCGGCTCCCGGGAAGCCGCGGGATCGCAAAGAAGAGGCAGGAATCAACAGCTCGTGCTGTTTCTTTTTGGTTTTGTTATTTTTTTTTTATTTAAATTCTCAAAGACAGAGCAATTAAACTTTTTTTTTTTCTCTTTTAACAAATAAAAAATAGAATTCGAATTCGGAGGACATTTCCCCGTTAACATAAAACCACTTAAAGGGTGGTTGTTTCAATGGTAAATTACTTGACAGTGTCCCTTTAACTTAAAAATAAAGTAATGTCAGTATTGCAATGAATTTCAAGTTTTCTTGCACGTAGTCATTATAAAGTAGCTTTTATCATGCTCTTGGACCTATTCTACAAGACATTTAAAAGCATATCATCAAGGAAAATATAAGGCATACTTCTCAGGAATTAGGTATCTTGGCACATTTGAGCATACTGTCTTTTTTTAAAAACAACACATATGGTCAAATATACCTTTCTTCTTCTAACATAAACAGGGTTTTCTGTACTTTGTTTTAAATACTGAGATATTAGAGCCTTGGTAAAGTACCGAGCACCGCCGGGAAAATAAAAATTAAAACAAAAAAAAGGAAAAAAAAAAAAGAAAATAAAAAATGAAAACTATAACAACCAGGAGCAAAATCCCACGAATCTTTACAGTCATTTTAGTCTTTCGTTTATCATTCATCAAGTCCTTGAACATACAGAACGTGCATTAAGAGAAGGAAAAAAACCAACACAAACCCCAACGAAACACGCCGCAGCATCTCC
>JAWWLV010000030.1:2670150-2730249 GCA_035041135.1 Platyrinchus mystaceus
CTGCCGCTTTCCCGATCCCTCCGCCGCCTTCCCGATCCCACCGCCGCCTTCCCGATCCCGCGGCACCGTCGCCTTCCCGACCCCACCGCCGCCTTCCCGACCCTACAGCCGCCTTCCCGACCCCACCGGCGCCTTCCCGACCCCGATCCCGACTTCACCGCCGCCTTCCCGACTTCACCTCCGCCTTCCCGACCCCGCCGCCTCCTTCCCGACCCCCGATCCCGCGGCACCGCCGACTTCCCGACCCCACCGTCGGCTTCCCGACCCCTCGGCACCGGCGCCTTCCCGACCCCACCGACAGCGGCCCCCGGGTCGTGCTCCTCGGAGGGAACCGTCCAGCCCTCCGCCCCGGTGGGATTACCGGGCTCCGCGGGTGGGATGTGTGTTTGTTCGGGAAGTTGGTGGCGGGGTTAATTAAAAGGGCTTCGGAGCGGAGCGGGGTAAAGGGAGTCCCCCCCGAGCGCAGCGGGGATGGGGACTGGGGGGCGACGGGCACACACATCGAGCATCCCTCCCACCCCGCGTAGCTGGGATTTGGAGATGGGTTTTGGAGGTTTGGAGGTAGGTTTTGGAGATGGGTTTTGGAGGTTTGGAAGTGGACTTTGGAGATCTGGATGTGGACTTTGGAGATCTGGATGTGGATTTTGGAGGTTTGAGGGTGGATTTTGGAGGTTTGGAGGTGGGCTTTGGAGGTCTGGAGATGGTTTTTGGAGGAGATGCTTTAGCTTATAGTCCTTGTTTCCAAACCCCCATCCCAAGCCAGCTCTATCCCAAGTAAGGATGTTTTCTCCTGATGCTGCAGATCAGCAAGCAAACTGGCAGTATTGCTTTGGGTAAAGGTAACTTCCCTGCCTGCTGCTTCAGGCCCTCTGTGGAGGGCATTAATCTACCTCAAACATCCTAAACAGCCTGCAAGTGTTACACAATGAATGAGGTGAATTTTTGGGGTGTCCCACAGGATATGTTTGGCACTCATATGCCTTATTGAGGAGACAGGGATTGAATTTAGGCTTAGAGGATGCTCAGATATCATGGGAGGAACCCCCAGCTTGCCCCATGGCTGTGGTTAAACCCTTGGTGATAGAGACTCTGTGGGTAATTAAAAAAATAAATAGGGAAACAGTTTCCTTTTACCACAGGAAGAATATTTCAGAGCTGGCTGAGCTGTCGGCTGCAGGAAAGCCTTGAGTGCTTGGGATGCACAGATGCTGCCTTTGATTTCCAGCCCACCCAAACTCTCTTGAGGGGTCCTTGGTGTAGGAACTGTGTGTCCAGGCTGGAATCACCTCACTGCACCCATGGCAGGTTGCGGACTGGAGCTCTGGCAACCCCTTTGTCTTGATTTGCTCTTTTTATCCTGAAGGCAAATAGCATTAAACAGCCTTAACTGAGGCCTGTCTTGCTGATGCCACCAGGTATCCTTATGGATAAACCACTGCTTTATCCATATGGTAGAGCTGGGAAATGCATAACTGCTAAGGAATTGTGCTTGGTGGAAGCCCTGGAAGCTTGTGGCTGGCCTGTCTCTGACTGGGGTGGGGTGGGAATCACTGGTGCTGACGATGCTGGCCAGCAGCAGAGGTTATTTTTTAATTCCAGCACAGACCAGTGTTACTGTTTGGAGGGTGGATGTGCTCCAGGTGGACACCATCAATCCCAGGAACAACCTGTCAACATTTGTGCTTTGGTAGGACTGTGCTGGTGAGTCTCTGCTTGCCCAACACCGTTCTGTGTTGGATGTCACAGCAACTACGTGATGCTCTGGTTTTTGAGACTGAGTTTGACTTGAATACATCATTTGGCTATTTAAGTAAAGAAAACAAAGCAAAAAAGGTGGGTTTTTTTTCCCCAATTTCAATGGGAGCTCTGGCACAGCAGCCCATCCTGGGTGTCTGGCCGTGGCAGTGCCACAGGGACCCGCATCAGTCTGCCCAGTGCTAAAAACAAGGTCATGTGGCCGAGGCAAGCCTGGGATGGCTGCTGGGTGAGGTGAAGTGCCAAACAGGACGGACCAAGGTGATGGATAAGTGCAGGAGCCCGGGGAGTCTCTTCATGCCTTGTCCAGGTACCGGTGGCCGAAGCCTGGATGGGATCTTGCAGGGAGCTCCTGTGTCACACACTGCCCTCCCTGCCTGTTGCAGTCATATCAGTGTCTCCCATACGGTTATCAGGCTGCACCCTGGGCTGCTTCTGTGGGTTCTGCTGGAACCCATCCCAGACCTCTGCTCTGAAAATCAGAAATATTTCCATCCCCAGTCACACAGCTCTCGGCTTGGGGATTTCACAAGATTTTCTCATGTTTTTGCACCTTCCACATGTCTCTCAGTAGCAATTATATCCCCTTCAGCCCTGTTCTGATAGCCTAAATAAGATCAACTTTTGGTAGTTTCCTCTCATAAGATAAATCCTCCTTTCTTTGACTGCTGTAGTCGTAGTTTATTGCAGCAGTTTCAGTTCCTAAGAAAGACAAGGGAAAATGTTTTTCAGAGTTGTGGCTGGGATTTCAGGCTTAAGATCAATGGGCCCTTTGTTTTGAAATCCAATTCAGTGGGCTTTTAAGAACATATCTGATCATTACAGCGAGCATCTCCAAGTTTGGAGCCCAAGCCTGTTATTCAGCTACGAAACAACAACTCTGCTGACTCCAAGAACTTGTACAAACATTTATAATCAACAGGAGGGAAGCTAAGAGCCATTCAAACAACAGATAAGATTAGTAACCGAAGTGGCTGGGCTGCAATTGTTATTGTGCAAGTCAAAGAAAAGGCTGTCACACACGGAGGATGTTGCCAAGAAAGATTCATTCGAGTTGCCGAGTCATTCTTCTGTCAGAATTCTGCAGTCTTCCCAGATCTATTCAGGCTGAGTTGGGTGATTTGCTGGATTAGGAGGCCACTGAGTTTAGACTTTTTGCCACGCTGTATCAGATATTTGCCTCGGTCCCATCCCTGCCCAGCACTCCCACCACAGAAAAGGGACCGTATTCTGGTCCAGAGAGCTTCCTGCACCGTGATGGCACTTGGAGCACTAAAGCACTCAGAGCAAAGTCTCTGTTGCCGTCCCTCAGAGCCAGAGCAAAGGTACAGCTGTGGGGGGATGTCTGAGGCTGTGCAAAGGCTTCGAGCAGCTCCTGAACCGGAGCGTGTAACAGGATGGTGAAAGCTTCCTTTGCTCTCCACGTGGGTCCCCCTCAGAGCCGTGCCTTTGGAGCGAGGAGTTCAGCACGGCTCACCCACTGTCGTGAGGGGTTGGTTACCCCATGAACAAACCCCATCGTGTGCAGGGAACAAGAAACCAGCACACAACATGTGTAAGTCATTTAGGAAGACGGGAACGATGAGCGGCGCACACAATAGAGCTGCTATTAGGATCTGTCGATCCTAATTAAAAAAATACTTCTCAATGAAAATTATTTATAAAAAGAAATCACAGTGACCCTAAATCAAATTATTTGTGAATGGTTTTTAGTCTCCCAGATCAGTTAAAACTCCTGTGTTAGTCACTGGACCTCATCCAAGCTACATGCTGAATGAATAACATCTCTGCCAAATTTCGGGTTTTTTTCACCCTCACCCAGTTTGGCACAGGACAGTTAAAGTCATTTTTCTAAATATCTTTCAGAACATCAAGCAACTGTAAAATAACAATGGGAAAGCTTGGCCACGGATAACTGCAGCCCTCCAGTTGGAACCGCTTCTCTCCAAGAAAACAACTCTGGTTCCTTTGATGGTCTGTTTTGGGTGAGCACCGAGGCAGGGATTCCTCTGCAGGGATCCTGGAGGGTCAGGGCCCAAGGGAGCCTGGATTCCAGCTGGATCCAGACTGACCCTGGGTGCAGGGTTGGTGTCTTTCTGGCCACCTGCTAGAGAGTGACACCCTGAGGGCACTCCAGCCATTCCTTGTCCACAACAGCAGTTTCCATGGTGAAGTTTCCATTGCCATCTGTAAAGATGCCTCTTTTGCTCACTCTTAAAAAAATGGAATTGGTGAGTGCACAATGGCAGAACAAGTTCTTGCTTCTTGTGTCTGCAAAGATAAAGTGGTAATTCTTCTAAGCACTACATGAAGTCCCATCCAAGAGAATTAAGTTTGGGATTGTTTTCATGATGACTTGTCCCAGTTCCAGCGTGGTTTCTTGCTTGACTGGCCTGCAAGTCTCCCCATTACTCTTTTCTCAGAGAAATGGTTTCCCCCTCGTTGGTTCTTTCTCCTTCTGACCAGGGAGGACTCTGCAGTGCCATCACCTGCAGAGAGGGAGGATCCTCCCCAGTTCTGGGTTCCCAGGGAAGTCAGAGGGAAGCATGGTTCTCCAGCTCCTCACCTAGTCCGGTAAGTGCTGGCTGCTGTTCTGTTGAAAACTAACAATCAATGGCCACCAAGTTCTAATCTTGCTGGTTTTCAGAGAGAAGAATTTCTAAAACTAGGGCTTTTTGCTCTTTGCCTCCTAAGGGGGAGTAAGGAGTAGAGCCCAGCATTATGTGCAGCAGTTAGCAAAGGCTGTGTCACCCCTGTGTGTGACTGCCTGTCTCCCAGTATCCAGCTGGCTTCTTTGCCTCTAGTCAAAGTGGTGCGATGCCTGGCTGGGCCTCTTGCTCCCTTTCCCTCTTCCCATGCCCCACCCATGCTCCATCCCCATGGGTGTCCAGGAAGATGGGCATAGCTGGCTCAGTGGGACAGCTGCTCTGGTTCCTGGTGACCAGCTGGCTCATCCTTTTATTAGGATGGCAGCACTCCTGCCTTTTTGCTGTTTGATTCCTGTTGTTTTCATGCTGCCTTGCTGGAGTCTCCAGAGCTGTGCCCAGATGGTCCTGTGGGGATGTTCCTACAGCCATGACCCCAGCATGGTACAGCAAGGCAGCTCACATCCTCTCTGGTCTTGCTTTTCTTTCTGAGCTTATGGACATGCTGGGGTTTATGGGCTGTGAATTCACCCCCCAAAGCATGTTTTTGGGAGGTGTGCTTTATAAAGCACTGGCAGGCATTCTCTGCAGCCTTCTGGGATTCCCAGCCCTGTCTGATAGAGGTACATCCCACTCCTGTGCCAGAACACCTGATTTATCCTGCCATTAGTTTTCAAAAGCTGTTGGATCACACCAAGTGGGGTCACTGGCATGTCCAAGAGCAGCCCAGCTAGTGCAGGCTCCCAGAGGAGAATGGGATGGGAGAAGGCAGTGCTCTCCACACCATGTGGAGAGGACTCTTGGCACTAGAGACTCCCAGGTATGAGTGTGCCTTGGGATGGACAAACCTCCATACCTCCTCCAGCCAGGGGAGCTTTCTGGCCATTTGTAACTTCTGTTTTTGAGGTCAAGACTCCAGTCCCACCTTGATGCAGCTTCCTGAAGACTGTGATTCTTTCCCAGAATACTTTAAACTCCCTTTCCTTAAAAATCATGTGAGGATGTTGGGAATTCTCAACTCATGGAGTAGATCTTTTACAATCTTTGGAAATGTCCTTCATATGTCCCTGTGGCCAAAGAGCCTTCTGCAGCATTCAGACAACCTGCTGAGCGCCATGCAATCCCATCCTCCCACACCCATCCTTTCTCCCTGTGAACTCAGGGTGGTAGTCAGATGTCAGCCCAAAGCACCTTTGTGCCTCATGGGTTACCTGTGGGCAAGCTCCCCATGGGGCTGCCTCATCCACCAGGAGTGCTGAGATAGTGACATTTGTCCTGTTGGCTCTCCATGGCTTTCTGTTGAACATTTCAGGCACCATCACTGCAGTGAGTCTTCACTTTGTTCCAAGTGGTGGGATGTTTCCTGGTCAGGAGTCTCTTCCTGCTGTCTCCACATGCTGCTTCCCATCTCCCTGCTGGGAAACTGCATCTCCCAGCTCCTATCCAGCACGTTCTTGGTGTGATGCCACATTCCAGCTGGTGAAGTAGAGGTTAGAGCCCCTGGGGGTCCAAAGCTGAGGCAGGGCAGCCTCCCAACTTCCACCCCTCCTTGCTTTTCAAAGGTGTGCTCGTACACTCAGCAACTGTAGAAGAAAGCGGCCAATAAAGACCCTCATCTGGGGTCCCAGTGTTGGTGGCATTGTCCAGATCTGCTGCTAGAGACATACCTTCTCAGCATCCCTCACCTGATGTCTTTCTTCTCCAAGTACCAGCCAAGATACTCCCTTAGGGATTTATCAGGGTACTGCAGGAGGCAGAGCTGGGCAGTAACTGTCTGTCCTGGCCTTCTCGAGTCCCTCAATGAACCCAACCCCATTCACAGGGAGCAAGGTCGCTCACAGAGCTGGGGTGAAATGGGCTGACTGCTTCCACCTTGGGCCAAAACCCCCCCAGACATGTGCGAGGATGAGAAGGGAGATAGAGAACAAATTGCAGTTTGGAAATGAAATTTAGAACAAATCACAGTTTTGCATCCAAGAAAAGGAGGCCTTTGCTTTTTTTTTCCCCCCAAGCGAGAAGTTTCTCTCTCAAGATGCCAAACTGGCTGTTGCCACCCTGAGAGGATATGGTGAGCTGGGAGGTGGGCTGGCTGTGGCCAGCCATTCCCCACTTCCCATGAGCAGGCAGGTGTTCAGCCATCCAGCTGGGCACAACAGGGCTCCATCATGTCTAACAGTGACTTTGGAAGACAAATATCATCACCCTAAATGTTCCCCACATTATATGCTGAGCATGACAGTGTATGGTCTGGGATATTCCTTGGGATTTTTGGGGTCAGTTGTCCTGGCTATGACTCCTCCCAACTCCTTGTGCACCCCCAACCTGCTCACTGAAGCAGAGAAGTTGAAAAGGCCTTGGCTCTGTGTAAGCCCTGCTCAGCACTAACAAAAACATCTCTATATTATCAGCCGTGTTTTCAGCACAAACCCAAAGCACAGCCCCATCCCAGCTACTGTGAAGAAAATTAACTCTATCCCAGCCACAACCAGCACACACAGTCCTGGCTCCCCATCCCCATCCTCTGTGGGATTTCCTGGCTCTGAAAGGAAAACTTCCCCAAAACTCACACAACAAAGATTAAACCCCAACTGTGCAGATTGGGCCATGCAGAACAGAGAGGAGCTCAGATCCATTACTGGGTTGTGAGGAGCTGATGTCCATGTGGTGGAACCTCTTGCTGCATCCAGACAATGGTCCCCCTGCACCCACCCAGTGATGGTACTGGTAAAGGTTCCGAATCCTTTATCCCTATGGTGGTAAACTGCAGCCAGAAGGCTAATGGATGTGTGCAAGGCTTGTTCTAGCAGTGTAAGCTCACTGCAGAGGCTCAGGACCTGCCTTTTGGATCCTGAGGGCATATGTGTGTGTGAGTGAATACAACCCTGCAGGCACAGCTGATACCCAAAGCAGTAATTTAAAAGAATGCTACATAAACCCAGGAATAGAAGAATACCAACCTGGAGGAGAGCAGAGGCACTGGAGCTTAATTTAACCACTTCCAACTCCCCTCCCCCCCCATTCTAAAATAAATGGACAAAAACATGCCCTGGAAGCTCTTGTAGAGCCCAGCCAGAGATGAGCCTCTCGTGTCATTTCCTCTGCCCCTTGGTAAAGGTCTGCATGCCTTGGGGGGAGGACCAGGGACCCATGAGGGCCAGGGGGAACCTTCTGTCTTCCTTAGGTCCTGCCCAAGGCTGGGAACCCAATGGTTTTCCTGGGGACAGGTTGAAGGGCAGAGCTGTTTGAGCAGCAAATTGGCTGCAAGGAAAAGGGGAAAGAGCAGTTGTTTATTTTCCTGGAGCTGCAGGGAGCAGCGACTGGAGGCACCTGGATACCTGGTGTGGCAATTTGGGCACTGTCAGAGGGGAGCCAGGGGGCTGTGTGTGCTCTGGCTGAGGAGCACAGCCATGGGTGGCTGCTGGGTGCCTTTGGGCCAGTGCAGTGCTGGGCACTGCTGGGTGCAGAGAGGAGCTGAGAAGCTTGAAGGTGATGCTGGAAGGAGGGAGCCCATCTCCCTTGCCTTGGGGAGTAGGATCTCCTCCTGTCTCCCAGGCTTGTTGCCTCAAAACACCAGAGGGAGTTACCCTCTTTCTCCTGTTCCTGGTGTTCCCTCTCCAGAGAGGGGAACCACCTTGAGACAGACCACAGACAGTCCCAGCTTGGAGTGTGGACCAGCCTCTGAGCACCAACAGTGAATTCCTCCCTTGCAGGGCTCATGCCAGAGTTGCTGTCTCTCTCCCTGCTTGCTTTGCCAGAGGCTTCCTCAGGTTATATTTGCCCATATGAACAGTGCCCTGTGGCCAGGCTGCTCCATGGATCCATCAGGGTGCTTTAAGCCTCAATGTGCCTAGACAGAGAGGCTAGTTTGAGGATATTACTTCCAGGAATATTATGGGAACTCATTAAAAAGAGAATTATAGACCAGCCCTGGTGTGATTGAGATAGCGTGGTTTGTAACCGTGCAGGAAACACGAACATCCTCTCAATAATTAAATTCAATTAATTGTTTTACAGCTGCTCAGCAAATACCATGTGGGTGAGGTGGGGAGACACGGTGCTCGGATCCCTCAAGGTCTGGATGAAGCAGGAAGGAGGTTGTGGCGTGTGGAGCACCTGGGTTGTGTTAGAGAAAGAAAACTGTTTACAAAACAGGACCATGAGCAAATTGGCTTTGCCAGAGAGTTGTGGGACAGTCTTGCAGCCAGAGGAGCAGCTACAGACCCCTGTTCTGCTGAAAGCAGTGCTGGGGGCTGGGAAGGGGCCCCAGCGTGTGTGAGGCAATCCTTGTTCCACACCAGAGGGTCAGTGTGGGAGAGGGGGTTAGTTCTGCATCTCAATAGGAAAGGCCTGACAACAAAGGGCATCATAAAACAGCTGCTTTAATAAGATAGAATAAAATGATATCTAATAACTCGAGGGACCAAGAGGGAAGAACTTTCCAGGGGAGGAATATGTGTGGCACTGGGGGAAAAATCCATCCCGTGTCCATCTGATGCTGTAGGAACACAGGGTGTCCTGCATCTGAAGGGGCATAAGACTTACTGCACTTGATTTTACTCTTTTTACTCTGCTTACTAAAACAGCTATTTCATCAAGCCTTTTGCTGTCTGGCATTTCCCACTGAAACTGGAGAGACCCCCTCAACACCACCTCCTCTCTCATCCTGCCCCTGAGGAACAGGCTTGGCAGGGCACTTGGGAGAGACTGCTCTTCCCCAGGTCAGAGCCACGGCTCCTGCTGGCTCTCTGGCCATCCCCAGCCTGGGGAAGCAGGAGAGATGTGCAGGATCCCTTCTTTGAAGTGGCTCTGGGACCCTCACTCTCATCCCCACTGCTTCCCTGCGTGAAGAAGGTGGTTCCTGGAAGGGGAACGGGCAGGGGTTACGTGCTCCATGTTGAGTCACAGGAAGCCAGCATGTTCCCCCTAACTGGGAGCTCAGAAACAGCCATGCCATACTGGTTGGAGCTCATATATCCCAGAGCCTCAGGATCCTAGAAGGGGTAGTTTGATGGGAGCCCTGGAACAGTCCTGGCCAGTATTTGCACCATGACTGTTATCTAGGTCAGGGTGACCACAGCCTCACTGGGCTTAACCTCATTGACCCCCAACAGTGAAGAGCCCCTTCTCCCATGCTGTGTGCTCTCCTAGGGACACACCACCTCCCAGGAAAGGTAAGATCATCTGGATGTCCACCCTCAGCATCCCAAGCTGCACTACAGGGCTGCTACCCTGTGTTATGCCCCACCAAGGAGACTTTGGCTCTGTTGCCTTTGTACCTGCCCTCCAGGTAATTTTTGGCCACGGTTAACTCAGCCCTAAACTGACCTCAAACTGACTAAATGAGATCACCTCCCATCATCCCTCCTCTCGTACCCTAAACCAAAAGAGCATGTATATGTGATCCAGCACTTCAGAAGGGACAGAGAGGCAGGAGCAGCATCCCCTGGGACAGGTAACTGGTGGTGATCTCTGTGCCCCACCACTCCTGTAGCACGCAGAGCCTCCCACTGAAGCCTCTGTTTTGGCAGAGCTGGCCTGGCAGCCTTCCCAGGCGATGAATTCTGGGTGAGGAAATGCAAATCGTTGTCCCCGGCTCTGCAGGGTTAATCTCGGTGCAGATGCACGTGGTGCTGCCTGTGCCCTCAGCTCCAGCCGGGACGTGCACAGCAAAGGGCTGAGGAGGGAGCTGCAGACCGGGAAAGACGCGTGGCCACCACTCCATGGATACGCTGGGAAAGTCTCGGAGTGCCTGTGGAGGGAGGAGCCGGCACACGTGCGTGCCCACGGATCACACGAGCGAGATGCAGCAGATGAGCTGCCTTGCTCTATTTGTAACCTCCCACTGCTGTTGCACAGACTTTGCGAGGAGGAGAGGGAGCTGAAAATGGAGCTGAAAATTGAAACTTGAGGCTCAGATGCTTGGAGGGGCTCGGAAGCCCAATTCAACCCATCACTCCCCAGGGTAGCAGGAGCTTCTGTGCCTCCTGGGCCCTGCATCTTGCTCTCAAGCTCAGCACAGAGTGGGACTTTCACGCTCCACTTTGGAGCAAAAATCATTTTTGTTAACTCATTGAGAAAAGGAGACATAAAGACACAATTTAATTGCAAAGCACAGGATTACAGTGTGATATGAAGCGAGGAAAGAGAGGAGGAGGAAAAACAACTTGGTCTTTGTGTTTTTTTAATTTGCATCCCTTCAGCTGGCTGAAGGAGAGCTGGGTGAGGACATGGCAGTGCCATGGTGTGCCCTGGTGGGTAGGATCCAGCCTCCCTTCCTGGGCACTGCAGCAGGGATGCTGCATTCAGGACACTCCCAGGTGGCTCCAGCCTGGCTTCCAGCAGGCAGAGAAAGAGGGACTGGTGTGCAGGGAACCACTAGCACCTGTTCTGTGCCCATGCCCATGCTGTGGATTTCCTGCCAGGATTCAGCACTTGCTGCCCTGGGTGTTGCCTTTGGGATGTTCCTGACAAAGTCTTTGCTCATGGGGAGTCACGAGGGGAACAAACAGGGCTCTTCTCCAGCCTGGGACAGCCCACCCCTCTCCTGATCCCAGCTCTCCTTGCAAAGGGTAAGGTGACAATGTGAGGGATGAGCTCCAGCACCCCTTCGGTCCCTCTGGCTCCTTGCTGAAACTGCTAATTAAAAAGTGCATTTCATCAAGTGATTTTTCTGACGTGAAAACTTTTCCATAAGGAACTGGTCCCGAATCCACCAACTCATTTCACATTTATTTTAAATTTAAGCTTTATATTGTGTAGTTTCCTCCAGGGCTTGATTATCTTCTCAGTAAAAGTTCTGTTGTTCTGGTTTGTGAGACCTATATTTAGCCTTGCCCTAGGGTCTCTGCACCTCTCAGTAAATAGCTCATATGCTGCCACATGAGCTCCTGGGCTTTCCTATTTATTTGAGTCCATTAAACAAGTCACCACTTCTGTAATATCAAGGGCATTTCCCAGCCATGGGCTGCCTGCAAGCAGTAACTTGTTGCTGCAGAAATGGTCTCCTGGATCTCAGAAGTCATTTGGAGAAGGTCTCTCATCTAGTCTCTCATCTAAACAGTGGCAGATCATATTTAAATAGGGAATCAAGGGCAAAGCCAGACACGGAACCTTGTCCCTCTCTATTGTAGTGGAACCTCAAGTCCTCCTTCCCTGTGTTTCCTACACATGTAATAACTTGCACACCCACTCAGCGTATTTTTACATCAAAATACACTAACCAGGCAAAAATGGGAGGGGACTTTATCTATGGAGGAAATTCGGAGGTGCACAGATGTACCTGCAATAGTTCTTTGATACACAGGGGGGTGTAAGGAGGTTGTGTGGAGAGAAGGGAAGAGAGAGAGAGAAACATCAGAGCGGCTGGCAGAGAAACCCAGTCCTGGGGAGAGTCTCTGGGATGGAGGGGTCTCTCACTGGGGGCTGCAGTGCCCAGGAGCTGAAGGTGCATTGCCCCTGCCAATGCCATTTGGCACCCATGTGTCACCTTCCTGGTGACACATCACAGTGCCTGGCCATCACTGTCCTTCTGGGGGACAAGAAGTGCTGCCTCGCTGATCTCCAGCTCTCTGCCCGTGTCTACCTCTGCCAGTCTCACCAGAGGAATGCTCTGGCCCCAGGCAGGGTGGGCAGGGGTGCCCTGCAGAGCCAGGCTGCCCCCATCTCCTCCACCCCCAGTGGTGTGAAGCCCTCCCAAAGCTGGAGCTGCTGACAAATGTTTTGGGTGCAGCTGCCTGTATCCAGGGAACGGAGTGTGTGAGCGGCACAGCGAGCCAGGGATCCACAGGCACACGACCAGAATGATCAGCAGGCAAAAGCTGGGTGCTAAGGCATGGACTGGAACATCTGACTGGAAGGCTGGGAGGAAAAAGGGAAGGCTGAATTGTTTGTGGTTTGTTTTCATTCATCATTCCTGCTCATGTGGGTGGACAAGGAGTGAATGAGTTTCTCGGGGAGGGCAGCAAATAAAAGAGGCACACATTTCCTTGAGGGATGAGTGGCTTTTTTTCCTTCCTGGAGCCTGGGCGAATATGTCACAAAGGGACTGGAGGGAACCCTGATAGCTTCTCTGCCAGGCCAATGAAACCACTTGCTCTTGATTTTTCTTCCCCTTGATCACCATGTGCCAAGAGATTAAAGAATTTTTGGGATGAGTTTCATCCATCTTGTAAAGTACTGGTTTGTCTCCCAAACAGGAAATGTGCCCAACTTTTCCCTGGACTGCTGAGCATCTCCCAGAATGACAGTGAGTCAGTGCTCTCCCAGCTTGGGGAAGGAGGGGCAGCTGGGTCAGATCTCCATGCCATGATGGTTTCTTTCTGCACAGGCAGCCCTACAGCCACATCCCTCAGTTCTACCTTCCCCTGCTGGCAGGGGTCTGGGAAGTGCCATTAACAGGCAGGAGATATGGGAGCACAGTGGGACAGGAGGAAGGTGACAGACATGCCATGGCAGCGTTGCTGCTGGAGGACTTCTGAGATGGGTCTTCTTGGTTTCCTTCGGTGCAGCCATGCTGCTCATTGGAGCCTTGGATAGGCCAGTGGAAGAGATGATTTTGGAGGTCACTCTCCATCCCAGTCCTTATCTATCTGGAAGGACTGCCAAGATATGGCTTGTTTGACCATGATCCTCTCAACAGCCTGGTGTAGTTCAAGGTGTCCCTGCCCATGGCAGTGGGGCGTGGAATTAGATGATGTTTCAGGTATCTTCCAACCAAAACCATTCCATGATTCTGTGGTTAGTCAGTGTCCAGGATGGAGTCTCAAATTGAGTGCTGGGCTTTGATATTTCCATATAATTTCTGTGTTCATCATTTATCATCTGCCTTTCTCATTTCACCTGAGGCTGTGGGGGTGTCCCCCCTGGTGCCGGGAGTCTGGTGTGTCCTGGAGAAGGGCTGGCTCCCACCTTGTATGGCAGGTACTGATGTTCTCCATGGGCTACACACCCCCTGCTGCTGGACAGCCCCAAGATGAACAAGCTGAATCCTTGCAGAGGATTTTTCCTCCATTGAGGTGGGAGAAATAAATAGCTGCAGTGGATTTGTTGGTGTTTGGGCTTTTGTAAAACACTTGACTGTCACAGGGAAGAAATGTCCCATGGGGAAGGAAAACTATATTGCCTTAGCTGGGGTATGAGGGGAGTGTCTGCTTAGTCTGCCACCTTCACACCAACAGGGCTTGAAGGTCCCTGCAGGGAACCAGGGTAGATCTGGTGCTGGGGAGAGCTGGAGGAGGTGGAGGGACACACTTGGAATGCACACATGGTTCTGAGGCTTGCCCCAGCACAGCCCCATGCTGGACAACACCAGGGAATGGAATGAGGCTCTGTCAGAGGTGGGTTGGTTAGATATTAGGAAAAGGTTCTTCTGCCAGAGGGTGGGTGGGCACTAGAACAGGCTCCCCAGAGCAGTGGTCATGGCCCCAAACCTGTCAGAGCTTTTGGACAACACTCTCAGGCACAGGGTGGGATTGTTGGGATGTCCTGCCAGGAGGGCCAGGAGTTGGACTCAATGATCCTTGTGGGTCCCTTCCAGCTCAGGAGATTCTGTGTTTCTGTGCTGTGTTCCTTGTTATACCAAAAGCCCCACATAGGACCTGCAGGAGCACATCTTGAACCAGCACAGAGGAGGCTGAGGGTCTGCAACATGTGGAGGATGCTGAAGAAGAGCAGCTCGCCTGCCTGTGCTGTTGGGGGTCAACATCTCTCCTTGCAGAAGAGCTGCAGTGTTCCCTGAGGTGGGGAGGGGCACTGGGACACTGCCCTGTGTGGCATCAATCACCAGGAAGGGCTCTGTGCCAGGAGCTCCCTTGGCAGAGGGAAACAGAGACCTGAGAGGTGCTTTGTTTTGTAGGCATCCCTGGGAAATTGCAGGAGGAAGATTAAAGGAGGTAAATGAGAAACCAGCCCCCACAGCATTTACCTGAGGGGTGAAAACCTCTGATGGTGCTGCTGAATGCTTGGGGTCCTCCAGGCAGGGTAGAATCTGGGCTGAGTTCAGATGCTCTATCTTCCTTTTCAGGATGGTAAATATGGGTTTGCACAGCAGGGAGGTATGGGAGAGGTGGGCTTTGGATCAATTAAAGCAGACCACAGAGCTCCTGAGTTATCTTGTTAGTCTGTGAACAAGAGTCGAGTCTTTGCAAGGCAATTGAAGTGAGGTATTTTTAAAGTATGTTATTTAGGCTCCTTTCTCTCAAATCTAGTGTTCAGGTTGGTCTGGTGACTGCACCTAGAGCTTTGCCCTATTCATTTCATATGGCAAAATGCCCAAGGACCTACAGAAAATAATGATTTTACATTTATATGGGAAAAGCAGCATGGAAGGGGGGAAGGGATTTAGTCCTAATTCATTTCCCAAATGATAAGAGAAATGCAAATATCTCTGGTGATGAAGATCAGTTTATTTCACAAGAGTTAGGCTGAACTGCAGGAAAAATACTGCTAAAAGGAGATGGGGCCAGTGCTCTTTTTTTTAGTATAAGTGTTCTGGACTCCAAAATGCCCCAGAGACAGGGGAAAACCTCACTTTTCAAAGTTGCCTCAGAGTATCTTGCACTGAAATTTCTCTCAGTGGTGGAACCACCGTGTCCCACTGGGATTTCAACCTGCAAAAGAAGATAAGAATTAGCAGATCAGCAGCCTGGGCATGAAACTGTCCTTTCTGGTGAGGGGCAGGGCAGAGCAGGGAGCTCCAGGTCAAGCTGTGCTATCAGGTATCTCCTTCCTTCTCAAGCTGAACCTCTTTTGCTGTCTGAGCAAAATGTTGGGGAAAGGGGAATTTCCACAGAGATTTGTGTAAAAACCAGAGAGAAGTCGGGTGGTTTCCCTGCTCCTCTAAGCAGCTTCCTGAATCCAAAATACTGTTCTTCCCTTTGCCGTGGGAAACACTTCTGGTCCCTTCTGCCTCCACCTGCATTCCTCTGCAGTTTTCCACGGTCACCAATCAGGGGAAAAGTGAAAGCTTTCGGAAACATCTGAAAACACAAAGCCACGGAGAATCACAGTTAGCAAGAGAAAACGTGCACAAGAAGTAAACGCTCCCCGAGCCCCGCCGCGATGCCACTGCGGGGCTCCCGCTGCACCACGGCCCTGCAACGGCAGCGCTGCTCGGAGAGCTGCCGGCATTCCCGGAGAGAGGGAAGAGCAGTGGTCCCGGCTGGCGGCGCGGAACCACGGCCGCCCACGGCTGCAGAGCCCTGGGGGTGTGTGCTGGGGCTGTGCCCTCATTGTCCCACCGCTGGCTCCAGCCCTGAGCCAGGGAAACACGAAGAGAGGCTGTGCCCCGCGCCTGTGCTGGGCTGGGCACAGAGGCTCGGCTCCCTTCCCGTTTTTCTTGATGATTCTGGCTGTGCTATGTTAAATGGACAGCAAATCCTGATCCTGACATCTGTGCTCCTCTGCCCTCGCGGATGGACTCAAAGACCCAGCTCATGTCACCTCTTGGGGCGTGCTGAGGGGTTCCCCTGGGGCTGGAAAGAGGCCCTTGGGCCAGGGCTGTGTCTCCATTGCAGTCTGTGCCCAAAGCCATCGCCTCGGAGCAGGCTGAGCCCAGCCCTCCGGCCAGGTCACCTCCGTGGGATGGGACTATGGCCGCTCCCCTTCAATGCAGAATCTAGTGCAACAACAACCATGAAATCCTCTGCTGCTGATTGAGCATCTCGGATCCCTTCTGCACTGCCTGGGCAGTGAGACTACGGGAGTGCAGATGCTTCAGGATCAGCTTTGAAAATAAACCCAAACAAGCACCTTTTGGAGCTTATAGTGACTCCTCCTGGAAGCCACTGCAGGGAAAAGCACTTGTTTATTAACAAGAGGCAGCAGGATCAGGGCATGAAAGGCGGCTTTGTCTCCCCGGCCAGTGCTGTGCACCGTTTGTCTCTATGCCTTTCCTCCAGTGTGCCGGGAATCTCAAGCACAAATCTCCCAGCTCCATAAAACCATCGGGCAAAGAGGATTCCCCTGCTCCTGGTCCCTGCGCATCGCGGAACCCCCGTGTCACCTGCAGCCGCCCCCAAAAGAACGCATCTTTAGTGGCCTCTGCAGGGGAAAGGCGTAGGGGGGGGGATGTTCTGCGAACGCCTGGGGGCCCCTGGAGGGGCTGTCTCCATGGCTGGAGGGAGGTAACGCCGTCTGCCTCCATCCCCGGGGACCCCCAGGGCTGCGGGGATCCCCCGCCGCAGCGGGCATCCCCGGGGACGGGGAGTCCCCGGGCAGGGAATCACCTTTCCGGGGGGTGCGGGGGGTCAGCATCCCTGGGGCAGGGGCTGCTGGGGGAGCATCCCGCCTCCTCCCCGCGCCGTGCCAGTGCCAGTGCCAGTGCCAGTGCCAGTGCCGGTGCCGCGCCGCGCCGTGCCGGTGGCGTGCCCTGCCGTGCAGCTCCGTGCAGCTCCGTGCCGTGCCGTGCCGTGCCGTGCCGCCCCGTGCCGCCCCGCGTCGCGCCGCTCCGCTCCGCCCCGCCGCGCCCGCCGCGCCGCAGCCCCGCAGCCCGGCCCCGCAGCCCGGCCGCCGCCGCAGGGCCGGCGGGCCGCGAGCGGCAGCCGGCGGCATGAGGCGCGACCCGGCGCCCGGCTTCTCCATGCTGCTCTTCGGCGTCTCCCTCGCCTGCTACTCGCCCAGCCTCAAGTCGGTGCAGGACCAGGCGTACACGGCGGCGGTGGTGCTGGAGGGCAAGGTGCAGTCCGTGGGCCCCCCCGCCGGCGGCAATGACAGCCGCGGCGCCGGGCCCGCCGGGGGGATCCTGGTCAAGGTGATCGACCTGTGGCACCTCAACAGCGGGGGGCTGAAGCGGGAGCAGCTCATCAGCGTGGGCTCCAAGGCGCCCTGCTTCAAAGTGAAGCGCAACCACCGCTACATCTTCTTCCTCGAGCCCACCGAGGAGCCGCTCGTCTACCGCACCGCCTTCGCGCCGCTCGACACCAGCAGCAAGAACCTCAAGCGGGACGTGTCGCGGATCCTCTGCGCTGACTGCGGTACGGGCCGCGCCGCGGCGGCGGGGGGCGATGGCGGAGCGGCGGCGGGGGGCGGTGGCGGAGCGGCGGCGGGGAGCGCTGGCCCCGCGTCCCGGGCGGCCGCGAGGCGACAGGTCCATACCCGCCCGGAGCTGGAGGGGGGAGCTGGGCGGGCGATCGACCCCCTCCCCCCTCGCCTCTCTCCCGGTGGGCCCCGGGAGCCGCGCCTGAACCGGGGGGAGATGCGATAGGATGCGATGAGATACGATGCGATACGATGCGATACGATGCGATGGGATGGGATGCGATGGGATGGGATGCGATGGGATGCGATGGGATGCGCTCCGCCGGGCTCGGCCCCCCATCCCCCTGCCCCGGGTCTCCCCGCTCGCTCGGCTCAAGGTCCCGCAGCCCCGGCCCGGCCCCGCGCCAGCAGCGCAGCCCCGAGCCCGGTGCGGGGAGCGCCCGCAGCCCGCGGCCGCCCGGCGGTGCCGCGCGGGAGCCCCCCGTGTCTCGGCGCGGTCCCAGCGCCCCGGTGCCGCTCTCCTCTCCTCCTCGGGGGCCTCGGCCGTGGCAGCCCCGGCCGGGAGAGCCGCCGGCCTGCGGGGCTCCACTGACTCCGGGCGCGACCCCCGCCTCTGCTGCGGAGGGGACCGGGCCCGGGATGCGGGCAGGGGCAGGGGCAGCGCTCCAGGTGTGCCCTAAGAGCCGGGAAGTTTTGCCTCTTCCCAAATAACGGCCTCGCGGGGGGAAGTTGGGTTTTCTTTTGTTCGTTCCGCGCATTTCGGTGTCTCCGGTCGCGGCTCTCGCGCGGTGGCTTGTGCTGTTCCTCCAGCACCTCTGGAAACGCGGTTATGAAATGATTTCAACGGGAAGCACCCGCCGGAGCGTCCCTGCTTTTGTGCCTGGATTTTCCTTGCTGTCCTCTGGCAGGTGAACACCTGCGATGGGCTGGGCGGCGGGGACCGGGCGAGCACAATGCCTGCATTTTCTCAGGGTTCGGATCTGAGCTGACAAAAATGCATGCCTGGCCCTCCATCCAGTCTGAATGCTGGATACTGTGTCACAAAATCCGGGGAAGGCTGGTGTTAACCCGGAGAGCTCCGAGTGCCGCACCGTGCCCTCAGCAATGGGTTGAATCCCTCATATTTGGTGTGTTACGAGGATATATACAAGGTGTATCTCCGGGGAATCCAGGTTCCCCACTCAATGGCAGCAGGACACATCCTCATCAGGCTAATTGGCCTTTTGCCTCATTAAAAGCACCTACTTTGTCAAGTTATACTTAGCTCTGTAATGACTGTATGTGTACCGCTTTTGTGGCCGTTGTTGTTGTGTCATTAACTGGATGTTTCTGGGGCAAGTGCTCTGCCATTCAGGGCTGATGACCCTGGATTGTCAAAGCCAGACCTGTCTCTTTTTTTAGTTATCCAAGAGATAAATTTAGAAGCTTGCGTTTCCTGGGAGAAAGGTGGAACTATAATATGTTGTTGAGGAAAATGGGCTAGGACTGCATGCGAGAAAACTAATTTGGGAGGCACTAATTTCATGTGCAACTGTATGTGGGCCACCGTGGAAAGAGAGGATTTAGTGAAAGAGCTGTGGCAGAGTTAAGAGGAAGGTAAATGGGGGGATTTATCAGGACTGTGGTCTCATCGTCAGGGGAAAACACATCAAAAGGTATGTGGCTCTTTTTTTCTCTTTTTAAATCTAAAAGGATTCCAAACTTGTGCATCTCTGAGCAGCAGGGTTTGACTTTAAGGGGAACGGAGGCTTCTCCGTGGCATTCTGGCTCAGGCCCAAAGCGTTAATGTGTGGGCTGATGTAACAACAAGTTAAGGGTTGTCATTCTGCCGTGACACCTTCTTGGAGCTGATGCTTTTGTTTCTGTGTGGCTCTGATGGGCTGACTCGGCTCCCTGGCTGAGGGATGCTGCAGGTTGGTGGGAGCGTTGTCTCAGCAGAGCTTGATGGCAGATTCCAAAGGAAAAAATAAAAGCTGCTGGTTGGGGGCTGTCATAGCTGTGGTTTTGGTTCCGTGATGGAGATGAAACGGGAGCCTCATCTTGCTGAATTGGTGGTTCCCCGAGCACTTTGTGCTCTGGGTTCAGCTGGGAGGTTACTTCTGAAGGTGACATTCGTGGCGAGATCTTCCGATTCGTAGCACCTAAACTGCTGGAAAGGTGTGTGAACTGGGAAACAAGGCCGTGGTCTGCCTTCCTGCTCTGTGGTTTGTGCTGGGAGGGCAGATCTGGAGGGGTGCAGCAGTATTTCCCGTTCTTGCTGCAGATAGGGGCTGTGACAACTCCAGAGCTGGCAGGGGGTGGATGTCCAGGCACAGCATGTGCTCCGAGGGACAGCTGGGCTGCAGCTGAGTGAGGGATGTTACAGAGCTGGGGGACAGATGTTGGGGTCACTTCTGAGCGGGAGAGGGGGGACCCTGTGGCTCTGATCACTCCAATCCTCCCGTTCCCAAAGATGGAGGCCTCGCAGGACCATCTTCTCCCTGTTCTGGCTCTGTGCCTGGGTCTGTTTTCCAGTGATTCATCCCCTTCTCACTGGCTAAGATGCTGTGTGTCTCCTGCTCTTGCTGCTTGCCGAGGTCCGGGATGCGATGTAGGATTAGATCTGTCATTGGAGAATCCGTGTCTCTCTCCAAGGAACAGTCTCTGCTGTTTACACAGCTCACTTGGCGGACAGATAGTGGGTGCTGAGGCTCTGCAAGGGACCAAGACCCTCACTGGGCAGAGCCAGGAGGGCTGGAGGTGAGGGAAGGGTGGCATGGGGTGCGGGAGGCAGAACAGGAGTGCTGGTCTGTTCAGCTGGAGTGCGTGGGGGTCGGGCCTGGGCTGTTCTTTGTGTGCCCTCTGAGCAGAGATCCAGGGAGGGGGATTCATGCTTTGGCCATCCCACTGCTGGGCAGGCTCTGGAGCCTGGAACTTCCCCACCTGCAAACCCCAGAGGTGTGCAGCCTCTGCAGCTCTACCCAGCCATGGGTTTGCATCCCTCCGGCACACAGGGAACAGCTGGTCCCTGGGCCCGGCATCCTGCGGGTCTCACCACCCACTTGCCCATCTTAAAACCTCTTCTGCACTGGGAGTATTATTGTTTTTTTCATACTGTTATATAACGATTCCTGTTATTGCTTCTCCTCCCGTCTCTTTTCTTTATATCTTTTAGCTCCTTAATTTTGGATGGTCTCGTGTCTGCTTTGTGCCTACATGCACAGATCAAGGAGGAGGAAATAGGTGCAAGACACAGTGCTGGCTCTCACTGGTGTGGGAGCTGGAGGCATTATCCCCTCTGGGACCACTCCTGATCTGAATCCAGAAAGGGGATTGAGGCCCTGAACCCTCTTGGTCTTTAAGGGTAGCTTGTGTCAGCACCTGCTTCCTAATCTGGATGAGTCCACGCTTTCTGTGCAAAAGGTATACGTGCAGATATTTTGTACATGGGAGAGTGAGGATTTAACCTGTCTGGGCTCTGAGTTCTGCTTTCACAGAGGAACAAACGTTTTCCTGCCTCCATATGCAGGGAGTTGCAAAGTAGCTTTAATTAGAGCTTGTGAGTCTCCTGAAGCACCTCACCTAAAACGCTGCCGAGCTCCTGGACGAGGTCTGTGACTCGCCTGTAGGATTAGCTAGCTTAGCCTGGGCAGGTAATCTGGTGGTGGCAGATCCCTGGGAGGATTTGCAGGCAGAGGACCTGTTGTTGCAGCAGGTACTTCTGGTGAGATGAGGTATTTATTTATTTTTTTTCCAGTCTGAAGGTGCCTTGGTCCCAGTGGGAATCAGGAAAGTGCTGGGGCTCTGGCATTAGCCTCAGTGGCCCCATGATGCTGGGAGCTGTTTATCTGCTGATCCTGGAGCCAGGTTGGTTAGAGCTGGCCTGCAAAGGGAGGAGGGAGCCCGGATTTTGAAGTGCCCGCTGGAAAATACAGCCCTCTGGATTACAGTGTAGGTGTTGCTGCCTGAAATAGCACTGGCAACTTTGGGCCAGCAGCTCATGCAAAAATATCCCTCTCTACTATCCTGCAGATCATCGGGCTCACTCCAAGCCAGGCAGGCACAGGGGAGGGGTGTGGGTGGGCTCCAGCCGCTGGTGACAGTGCTCTCCCGCCATCCCAGGACAGCTGTGGAGCAGGGAGCAGCAAAGCTGGATTTTCTCATGTGCCACCTTGCTAATTAGAGCTGTCTGAAACTATTTCTCACCACCTTCAGAAAATCACACTTCCTTGGGTTCGCAGAAGAGTGAAAACTTGCTTCCTTCTTGCCTTGGGTTTCTGCAGATGGGGAGCGGTCACTGCGCTGCAAAGAGCTTTGACCCCTCGCAAGGACAGCACATTTCTGGGAGCTCTCTCAAATCCTCTCATGAAGGATTTGGTCTGGAGTGGACCGGGGATGGCTGGGTCCTTGTGGCCAGGTCAGCTCCTCATCTCCCAGATGACTCAGCCAGGATCTGGCAACTGGAACTTTGCTCGGCTGGTGCTGCATCTCCGAGTGACTTTGGTGGTACCTGACACAGCGGAGGTTGTCCCCTCCCATGCACGTGTTGTGTGCAGAGCAAAGCCTGGCTAGTTTCTCAGTCCCCCTTTCAGAAACGTTTGACTAAATAAAGCATCTCCCCGAGGATCTCTGTGAGTAAGAGGAGACTTAAACGGCTCCTGAGTAATCCCAGCAGTGCTGAATTCTCTGTGTAGGGTTGCTCCATGCCCAGGTCCTGGCCCCAGCTGCTGCTTGGTGGCTCTTTGTGCTCTGCTCTGCCAGCTGACAGCCCTTAGATACGGGCCCTGAGGCAGAACGCCCTTTCTAAATCATGGGCAACACCTTGACTTGGGTTTGGATCTGGATCAGAAACTGGTGCATGCCTGGAAGCACAGAGGCAATAAACTCCACCACCGGGCAAAAAGGAGCCATGCTCTGCTGCATCTGAGCTCCCTGCTTCATTTGGGCTGCGTAAGGCAAAACACACCGTGGTCGCCAGGGCCTTGAGCCTTCAAGCACTTGGCACACCCCAAAATCTGCTGCAAAGTGCCGCAAGGGATCGGTTCTGGTATTGTGCTGCTGGGCTGAGGGTGCCTCTCCTGGCAGACTGGAGGGGTAGCCAGTTCCTGGGCACATGTGATGTGGCTCCTACGAGGAGCGGCTGCTCCTTTGCCAGGTTTAGGGAACTCGATGCTGGTGCTGAAGTTGCCTCGTCTCCATTCCCCTCCTGAGTCACTGCATGACGCCAGTGAGCACAGAGGAGGGCTGTGTTGCCCTGGCATGGGCTTTGGGCTTCCCCAGGTGACCTGTGCAGGTGTCCATGTGGACACAGTGGGGAGGGTGGAGTTGAGCAGCGCACTTGGCCGGGAGGAGCTCCGGGAGACCGATCCGTGGTGGGCAGCAGGTTTGCGAGGCTGAGAGCCCCTGGGCGGCTCTGGTCGTCTGAGGAACTCTCGCTGCAGAGGAGCAAAGGAAGTGTTGGGAGGTGATGAAGTGCCTCCACTGAGCCTGCAGGTGCCGGCGCTGTCTGGCAGCTCCTGTCAGAGCTCCCCGTGCCTGCCCCGTGCTCCCTTCACTGCGTGCTCCGTGCTCGCGGTGCCGGGGGGAGCTGGGCTGCGGGTAGCAGAGATGTCAGTACAACCTTCTCTCTCTTGCCCTCCCCTGCTGCTCAGTGGAGGCTTCCAGGATGCGAGCACACCCCCTCCCCGACTGCTGCTCCTCTCTGTCGTGCCCAAGCGGTGCTGTTTGAAGGAGAAGGCTCTGCCCCGCTCCCCGGTGGGGTGTTCTCTGTGCTGTCGGTCGCTCTGTCCGGTGCAGATGGCGGAGGACGCCTGTCCTCGGCGGGGGCTCGGCGGATGCGTGCGGCGAGGGGAGGCTCTGGAGGAAGCTCATCTCCTTGGCAACTTTGGCAGCCAGGCGTCTGCTCGCCTACTGAATTGGGTGTGGAGCAGGCGAACTCCTGAAGGGTGCCAGCACCTCTCAGCACTTACCTTCTCTGGTCTGGGGGGAGGTGGAGATGTCTGCCAACCGCCCAAAATTTTGGGGGCAGAGTACTGAGTTTGCAAGGGTAGGCTAAGGATCAAAAGGAAGATGAATCACTGTGCTGCTCTTTCTCTGCTGAATGACCGTGCTTCCAGAGCTTGGCTGCTGCAGCTCAGGGCTGGGCTGTGCTGCAAAGCCTGGGCTGAAGGGCCAGTAAAACTGCTGTCATTGAATCCCTGTGGTCCAGCTCCATCCTGGATAAGATACTGACTGGTCTGGAGGATGGAAAATATGAGATTCCACAGAAGACGGGGTGCTAGAGGGGAGCAGGTGATTTGCAGCTTGAATGAAAATAAGATGTATAACTCCAGGCAGAGAAAGCTCAGATGTGGTCAGATAGGGGGAGGATCACCTCTGTGATGGAGGATTTGGGGAGAAGTTTATATTGAAGTCACAGCAAACAACATTGAAGCTGTTCAGGGAGGGGAGAGTTCGTATTAGGGAAGAAAAAGTAAGTGAGAAAAGAAGAGGTCCAGTGGGTTGGGGGAGGACTGGAGGTGCTGCCTTGGAGACCCAGGGCACTGCTCTTCCAGGGTTTGTAGCTGTGCTTGGCATTGCTGGATGATTGCCTGTGTCAGGGAATTACCTCTCTGATCTTCTTTCTTTTCCTGTCTTGGTGTGTTTCCTCAAGCAATCGCTCCCTTAAGGCACCTCTGCAATCCAAACCATGGCCAAGGGTGACCTTCCAGAAGTGCTCCCTGGTATGAATCAGGGGTTGGAACTGGGCTGGGCCTCATGGGGGAGGCATGGGCTGAGCATGGCCCCAGCTGGTGTGGTGCTTGAGGGTGGAGCAGGGTGGGCTGATGGGATGATGTGTGTAGAAAAGAGGATAGAAGAAGACAGTGGTCTTGAAAAGCCTGTGGGAAGTGCAAACCAGAGGTATCTGCCATTGCCTTGTCCCTGGTGGCCTGGTCTGGAGCTGGGTGAGAACTGCCAGCAGAGTTTTGGCAGTAGGTTGGACAGACACCCATCAGGAATGACCCTGGCACGGGCGACCACCTTGCAGGCAGGCAGGAGAGCCTGCTCAGAGGGTCTGAGACCAGGGACTTGGTGGGTCCATTCTGTTGTCTGGTGGTGTAGCTTAGGGACCAGGTCCTTCTGCTCACAGCATCTCTCCCTGGCTTGGGTAGTCCTTTGAGTTCTGTTGGATGGAGTTTGTGGCCACAGCAGTTCTCTCTGGTCCCCACACCTGCCCCTTACCCATTGCCTGCAGCAGGACAGTGCCATCCTGTCCTGTATTCCCACCACTTACTATTTGCTGTCCCGTGGAGGGCAATTGAGTTCATCCTTGCAGGCTGGAGCATGTGCCCTGGTTTTGCAGGAATAACTCATCATTGGTGGCCTCCTGGAGCAGAGCTGGCTGCTGCTGTCTCTGGACACAGCATCTCTCTGGCGTGGGACATGTGCCTGATGAGCAGGGACATGCCACTCTAGTGACAGAGCACCCAGCTCCCACCCTGCTGACCCCCACCCTCTCCCTGTCCTGGTGTGAGGGGACTGTGTTTGCCCTCTTAATGAAGGTGAGGACTCTGGGAAAGCCTTCCCAAAGGGTTCAGGTGCTGGAAATGAGCCTGTGGGATCTGTGGGTGGGAACAGGGCCCCAGGGCTGATGGAGAGAAGATTTTGGATTCAATGGTTTTCTAGGGCAGGTCTAGATGGGCAGTGCTGTGCCTAAAGGCTTTTGGAAAAGCTGAGGAGGATGGGAATGCTTTGCAGAGCCTGTGAAAGGACACACTGTACTACTTAGTGGGAGAGCTCGTCAGGTCCTGCCAATTTGGGGTCAGAAGGCAGGTATTTGCATTCAGTATAATCCATCACTGCTCGTCCACTTTCCATAATGGGTCGGTAATAATGAAACTCTGTTCAGGATCCTCTTGGTGGTCTCAGGGCAGGCAGATGGCTTGGCAGGAGGGAGGGGACCGGAATTAGGTCTGCTTTCTGGGCTGCCTCAAAGTTGGCAGCGATGCACCAGCCCTGGCTGCTGCCCTGGCCGGAGTCTGTCCCCGCCGGACCTTGGATCCCTGCGGCCACTTCTGCTGCTCGGGTTGGGCTGCCTTGGGACGAGCCAAGGGGGGGGTCAGCATCAGGCATGGCCTCTGCCAGTGTGATGTGGCCTTTCCCATCATGCAGAGGTGTGTGGATGTGTGGAGGACAATTATCAACACGTTCATTAGCCTTGGGAGCACGACAGGGAGCATGAGGGGGCTGCCAGGGTGCTTTGCTTGGGGGTTGGATCTTCCACAGGGGTGCATGGGATGGTAGTAACAGCAGTGATGGGAGTGGGTGCCTCTGGTCCTTGTCTTGTTCTGCTGTTCTGGGTGTTCCCTCCTTCCCCCTCCACCCCTCTGTTCTTTCTCAGCTGCCTTCTGTGTGTCTTGGTGCAGAGGAGAGGAGTGGGGACGTGAGTGGCTGGGTCTCCCCATGGCTCTCTGAGTGAGGCTGACAGGGGCTGCTGGGAGTCCAGCTGAAGTCACCAGCATCCTTGGGATGATCTACTGCCATGTAGGGTCTCAGCCACCTTCTCCCTATATCCCTATCTTCCCAACCTGGCTGCCAGGTTGGCTCAGCCTGGAGTTCCATGGGGAGCTTTCTTCTGAGGCTGGTGGGATCTAGGGAACATTGGAGCCTCTTCTGATGTGTCCATGGGACACTGCTGCCTGCCCAGCCTGGAATGAAGCAGAGCTTCCTGTCCTGGGGGGACCTGGCATGGTGGGTTGCCATCTGCCAGCTTTGAGGAGACCTGGAGACGCTTTCTTACAGGGCTGGAGAGCCTGAGTCCCACAAATACATCCCCAGATCTGCAGAGCTGAGGCAGCAGGAAGGAGCCGAAGGAGTTTCCCTGCCAGGTCTTTCCTGCAGCTCCCGACTTGGCTTGGCACTCTCCATGCAGGAGGAGGCGGTGCCCATTCCAGCATCCACACGCTCAGCCCTGTTGATGGGGCAGACATAAAATGAGTGTTCCACCACTCAAAGCTGCCCTGACCTTGAACACTCCCAGAAAGATGCCTTGGTGCCAGGAAATGGGGCTGCAGCTGGGGTGGAGGTCTGAGATACACCGGGATCGCTCTTCTCTGGCACTTTCTGCCTAGGCTGGTGATTCAAGCTGGACCTCCTGGCACTGGGAACACAAGAGGCTGGGTGGCTGTTGGTCTGTTGTTCCTTCCTGGATGTTCAGGCACAACAGCAACAGCGAGCTCTGGCAAAGGCTCCAGGACTCCCAGACCAGACGATGCCCAAATGGGGTCACAGGCAGGGAGGGGAAAACCTAGAAGGGGCAAGGTATTCTGGTGGATTTGGGAGGCTCTGATGCAGCTGAGATCCTGGGACAGGCCCTCAGAGTTTTGGGCCCTGGGTAGGACATAGCAATAGATGCAGGATAATTTGGATGGGAATTAGGAATTATTCTATACCTACAAGAACTGGGGTGGTGGGAGGCAGCAGACAGGGGGTCACCCAAAGAAGCTCCTTCCTCCCACACTCACTGCAGGGTGCTGCTGGGACACAGGGAGGAGGGATCAGGGGTGCTCCCCAAGGCCATGTCTGTGTGCACAGCATGGTTGGGGCACAACTGCTGATTCTGCAGATCCCCAAATGCCTTGGTGCCAGAAGGGGTGGGATGCAGTGGGAGAGGCACAGCATGGGCTGAGGCAGTGCTGGGGTTTAGCCCCGGGAGGGGAGCAGTGACACCCCTCTCCATTTAGTGGTCAGTAATTCCTCTGTGGAGCCTGATCTCCATCACCCAGACCATGCTCCAGAGAAGAAGCTTTGGGGAATATCCAGTCCCTTTCCAGTGTATGGACATTGTGTGTGGGGGCTGCTCTCAGCCCCATGTTGGTGCTGGGCTCACTCTGCAGACAGGGGTGTTTGTGTGGCTTCGTGCTCTGGAGGGAACTGATGCAGGCACAGGGGCTGTGCTTGGACACTTGGTTCAGGTCCCATCTGTGCCACTGATCACAGGAAAGCTTCTTAGCATCCCCACGCTGTGATTCCCTGCCTGGCAAGCAGGAAGGATGCTGCTTTTGCTGCTTGGCATGCTCTGCTCAGGAAACTGGTCGTGTGCTGGGTTCCCATCAGTGTATCAGCACCAGAAGTCTCCAGAAATGGAAATGAAACCCTACCCTCCCTCCAGTGCCTGTCACTGGTGGACCTCAGAACAGTCCATGCCCCTGGGTGCAGGGCTGTCCCCCTGCCAGCTGGCCCTCCCTGGGGGTGGCTATAAGGGACACAGACCATGCAGGGCTCTGTGCAGCTGGGGGGATCTGAGTGGGTGTCTGAGGGTGGAGGGCACCTGGCTTGTTCCCTGGAAAGGATCTGCAAGGGACCTGCCTGGTATCAGCCAGCAGAGTGCTGTCTCTCCTCAGTGACCATCTCACTCTGAGTGTTTCCCCGCCAAGCTCAGCTCCCAGCAGTGTTAGATCCACAAGGGTGGGAACCTCCCCAAACCTGCCTCTGATCTGCAGCAGCACTCTCCATCTGTGTGGGGGAGCCGTGACGTGTGAGGAGATGATTTCTGTCAGTCCATTGCTGGTGACATGCAGGCTTCTGGCATCCAGGCTGTTTTCCTGGTGCTCGGCACTAGCTGGGAGTACTGGCGGCAGGCATGGATCCCCGGGGGCACTTGATGCTGCATGATGGTGTGGAGAGAGGATTTCCCAAGCTGCTAGAGGGCTGAGCAGCTCTGTGGTGCTCGCTGTGATGAGGGATGCTCGGGTGAGGCAGGAGGAGAGGCTGCTCTGCTGATGCTTGTGAACTTTCTGTAACTGCTGCACGGAGCTGAGAGATCAGGCTTGCGTCTTGTGGCTTGAAATGATCCTTAGAGCCACAGTCAGGGCCCGTTCCCCAAGTCCTCTGGGATGCCACGTGTCAGCCATGTGTCACTGGGAGGTGATCCAAGCCCCTCCAGGCAGGGGTTTGTGGGCATGTTTACTTCTGCAGGTTCTTCCCAGGGAGAGGACAGACAACTGCACTGTCTGCCTGTGCTGAGCCAGCGAATCCAGGAGCCCTCCTGCCTCAGGTTGCAGACGGCTCCAGACCTCTCCTTCCTTCCTGAGCACTACAGGCTGGATCACCTTCTGCTCCGTGTCATCAGGGCAAAAGCAGGGAGCCCAGAGCTGTCACACCAGGACAGTGCAGGCGCATGGAAGCGGAGGGAATCCTGCCTGCACTGGGATACACCTGTAGAGAAAACAGCTGAACTTGCCAAGAATACACATGCCATGTGGCCAGGCAGGTAACTGGGAATTAAACCTTGGCCCTTGCAGGAAGGAGGCTCTGGATGTTTCTTTGAGCAAGGAGCAAAAACACCTTCCTGTGTTGAACTGTGACACTGGCTGACAGCCAGTGGGACAAGCAAACCTCATAATTAGATGTTAAAGCGTCCAGGAGAGGAGCTGGTATCTCCCAAATCATGAATACATGGAGAGGGTTCTGGCTTCAGGAGGGCAGATGGGCACATTGGAAAGTTCTGTGACCTTTTTAAACCTTCCTGCTGGGACAATGGCTGTGGTTTTCCTGCACATCAGCCTGGTTTTGGCTGATGCCAACAGCTCTGGGCGGCTGCAGGACCACAGCTGCCTGTTGTCCATGTTGGATGTTGTCTGGCTGCATGGGATGCAAGGTTGCTGGTGCCAGCAGGAGCTCCTGGGACTGGAGGTGGCTCCTCAAGTCATGGTGTCAGACAGCTCTGCAGCTGGATAGAGAGGGCTCCTGCTGCCCTCTGCTCTGGATGCTGGGGGAGACGGTGCTGTGTGTGGTCTGGTGTGGTTCAGCACCTCTGAGAGAGGTCACTTAGTCCCTGCCCTAGCACAGATGCCTGCAGGGCTTGTGTCTGGGAAGAGGGGTGCTGAGACCTTGTGGATAGGGCTAATCTCCATCTGGGATGTTTCCTTGTGTTGCAGAAGATTTACTGAAAGCGTGGTGTGGACCTGCTGGGCGGGCTGCATTGCTGAATTTCCTTTCCCATCATCTCTTTTGTAACTGAGAGCCCTTTCCCATCACTGCACCTTCAGGGAATTTCCCACCCCTCAGGCTGTGTCCCAGAGCCAGGAGAGCAGCACTAGCCCTTTCCTTCTCTGGGTAGGGAATAAAGTCCTTGATGCTTCACCTCCTGGGTTTATGGGATGTCAGGTTAGACCCGACCTGGAGCAGAGCTGAGCTCTGCCAAGGCTCCGATTCTGACCCAAAGAGGCTGCAGAGCTCAAGTTGTCTTATCCCACTATTTATTAAGTGGGTCAGTCCAGGGGCCTTTCCAGAGATCCCAGCAGCGTGGTCAGAGCTGGTAGTGGAGCTGCTGCTGTGCCTCCTTCGGGGTGAGGGTGTGAGGAGCAGGGTCAGCGATGCCCCACTGGGCAGTGGCCCTGCCAGCTCTGCTCCCTGCTGTCACCACAGGTGAAATCTCGTGCCGTGGCAGAGATCCCCAGGCAGGGCACACCTGGAGACGAGGGAAGAGTGGTCATGGTGGTGGGCAGGGCCTGCGTGGGAGGACCACACGCTGTGCATCTCCTGTTAGAAGCTGCTGTACCAGGCACACGATGTTCCCCGGAGAGTTATCGGATCAGTGCGGAGCCTGTGGAAAACACATCCGTGTCCTTGGGGCAGAAACCTGCCCAGCAGTGGGGCTTGGAGGTTTGGAGATGTTTGTTGTTGCAGACACACACCTTCCAGCAAGCGAGGCTGGAGGCAGGATTTGGTCTGGAGCAGTTTTATGCTGGGCTAAAGTCATCTACTCTTGGAGGGTTAGGGGGAGTGGCAGACAGGGGGTCATCTCCTGGCTGCAGCACCTGGGGGGAACCCCTCTCCTGGAAGTCTTGCTTTCATGGCCAGTGTTCTTCAAAATAATGTGTTGGGGTTTTTTTTCTCCCTGTCTTTGTAACGGATGACACGGGAAACCCTTCTGCAAGGAAGTAAGTTCTGCCTGTCACAGTGACTTTCACTTGGCAGTGTTGAATTTCCTTCCATGCTGCTGTTGTCTTTCTCTTTTCCCCCTTCTCTCCCTCCCACACGCACTCTTCTCCATTGCACATCCTCAGCTTTCAGAATGATAATTGCAGTTGAGCAAAGAAAACCTTAACATGTTTTGAAGGATGGCTTTGGTGCCTTTTTCTGCAGCGTTCTCTGAGTCTGCACCCTGTTTGAAAATGTGAAGGTGTTTCCATGACCTTTTTTTTTTCCATTTAGACATACTTTTTGGAGGAAATTTCCTGCAAGTTCCTGGAAAGCTGTTTCTTTTCTGAAAGTAGTTGAGAGAGCTGGGGGGGGCTCAGCCTGGAGAAAAGGAGGCTCGAGGGAACCTTCTCACTTTCTAGAGCTCCCTGACAGGAGGGTGTAGCCAGATGGGGGTTGGTCTTTTCTCCCAGGGAACAGGTGGCCTCAAGCTGTTCCAGGGGAAGTTTAAATTGGATATTAGGGAAAATCTCTTCACTGAAAGGGTGCTCAAGCATTGAAACAGACTGTCCAGGGCAGTGTGGAGTCACCATCCCCTGAAGTGTTCAACAAATGTGTAGATGTGGCATTTAGGGACATGGTTTTGTGGTGAACAGGGCACTGCTGGGTTAGGGGTTGAACCTGATGATCTTAGAGCTCTTTTCCAACCTTAATGATTCTGTAATTCTGCTTGTGGTGGGACTGTGAGCACAGTGATGCTTCTTCCAGTGCACTGGGCCCAGTGCAAGCAGGAGAGCCCTGCCTGGGCTTTCTGGTCCAGCCTAAAGCTGCTGCTCAGACCAAGGAGGTTTGTGCAGACAGGCTGTGCCTGCCCCAGCCCTGCTGACCTCTACTGCCAGCCTGTGAGCTGCTTTCCCAGATGCTCCTCGGGCCCAAGTGCTGGGCTGTGGGTTATCTGTGCCCCACTCTTTGTCCTGACCAGAGCAGCCCCTTTGCAGCCCAGCACACTGGGTGTGCTTTGGAGAGCTGCCAGAGCAGCACACCCACCCTGGCCAGGGCCATCCCACACTCACCAGCTGAGTCTGGCTTGGCAAAAGGAGCAGGGTGGTTTGGAGAGGAGTTGGACAGGGAGCAGTGTGAGGAAAGAAGCCATGCCAAGCAGGTGGTTGTGGTGTCTCAATACATGGGGGTTACCCTCCACCTGCCACTGATTCTTCTGTGCTGTGGCTGATGCAATGTGGAATTCCTGGGCCTGCTGGCAGTGGCTGCTGCTGTGGCCTCTCATCCCTCCTGGGGGAGATTGGTCAGAGTCCTTGGAGAAGCCTTCAGAGCCACATCAGTGTCACTGTCTTGGTGGCTGAGAGGGCTCAGTGCTGAGGGGGGAGACGTGCTCAAAGGAAAAGATACCCTGGAAGCAACCTGGGAAACAGAAGCCACCATCAGCCAGAGCTGGGTACATGTTGGGTGACCTTTTTTCTCCCTTGAGCAGCCTCTCCCAGAGGGAAGTGCAAACCCTCAGTGCTGAGATGCTGCACTGAGACACTCAGCAGTGTGTTCTGTGTGTCAGAAGCCGCCTGCAGAGCACGGGTGTTTATATGGCAGGGAAATCGAGGCGGTTTTGCCACTACCACTTCCCAAACCATTCCTAGTTCCACCTGCCTGCTTAACCAGCCGGCAGAGCTGAGGAAACCGTGCCTCCTGCCCGTGGATGTGGGGATATTTCCCTCCCCTCCCCCTGCAATCAGATGCTTGCAGAGCAGAGCTTGCAGCAAGCCAAGCATCGCTTGCACTCCATCAGACGTGGGTGTCTATAAAAAGCCTCCCTGGGGTTGCGATTGGGTGGGTTGGCTGTGCCACGTGGTCTCTCGTAAGGCCTGTGTTGCTGAGCAAGTGGCATTCCACTTATTTTTGGCATTAATAGTCTTTAGTTAATACATAAATTCAGCTTAAATTCTGGATGGAAAATAAATCCCAAGTGGAGGCTGTGCTAATAAGATGACAGACGCTTCGGGGAGCTTGGGACGCCTGTCAGCAGAGCGGTCGTGGCTGCTGAGCTCTGAGAGCAGCAGCACGCACGGGCACGAGGTCCTGAGAAGTTACCACGAGTTGTCCAGCTGAATTACAGAAGGATTAGGCAGGTGGCCAAGGTGAGCTCTAACTTCAACTGATGGAGCTGAACTCCTTACGGCAAGTGCCCCGGAGAGATCCCCTGTCCCACCCGGCACATGGAGAAAAGGGAGTCAAAGCATCAGTTTAGGTCTGACCACTGCAGGACACCCTTGTCTGTGGCAGTTTGCTGACAGGCAAGGCTGGCCTGAGATCCTCTGCTCTGCTTTGTTCTTGCTGATCCACTGCCAGTCCCCTGAGGATGCTTCCCCACATCCCAGTTCATCCCAGGGAGACGTCACGCCAGATCTGGCTGTGTTGAGGACTCAATCCTTCCAGTGTTCACATCCTTCCACTGGCATACATCCCTGTGAGAACCTGGCTGTGAAAACCCCGGAGCTCTGACCTCGGGCTTTGCTCCATGGCTCGGTGCTGTCCCGCAAAGGAGGGTCTGGCTGGGTGAGCAGATCCCAGCAGGCTGTCTGAGGGTTTTGTGGCAGTGTGGTCCCCAGTGCTGTGCCATGGGCTCTGTGAGTCTGGCAGGATGGAAGCTCACCGTGCCCATGATGGATTTGAGGGTTGAAGTTGAAGATGACTCATGTCCCTGCCCCAGTAAGCCCCAATACCTGGGGGCTTCCTCACCTTAGTGAGGGGCTGCCCACACACCTGCACAGAGGTCTGCCCATGGCTGTGGAGTCCAGCAGTGGGACAAACCCTGGCACATGTCCTTCCCATGAGCTATTTTGTGCCTGTGTGCCAGACTGACAGGCTGAGAGGGATGTGCTCATTCCCATCTCCAACTGCTTCCTGGGCTCCTCCCCACTTTTATCTGGCTACTATGAGGTGAAATCCAGAATATGGATGCTTTTTGAGGAATGCCCTGTACTTGTGGAAAAGCAGCTTTCCAGGGACCTTTCCAAGGGTGGGGGCTGTGTTGGTGGTCTGCCAGCATGTCCCACTCTGGCCCTTCCCTTGGAACTGGGTTGCAGGGTGTGTGCCACTCAAAAGGGGAGATGTCTTGGTGACCAGGCCACAAGCTAAGAGACTGCTCAGGCCCTGCTCACCACCTCCTGACAGGGTCCTCAGAGTTGAAAGGGGATTGGAGGTTATCCAGGGTTTAGAAGAGCAGCAGCTCATCCCAGTCTCTCCTGCCTCACCTTGCACACAAGGTCAGCCCCTGCACACTCAACATGTGAAGCCCTTGCCAGCCAGCAGCAGGACTTTAAGGTCATTCAGGCCTCAAATCAATCTTTCTGGTGAGGTTCAGGTCTCAGTTGCAGCCAGGACCAAGGTTCTAGCACTGGTCTTATAAATTGAGGAAAGTCTAAGGAAATTCCTTTCCCCACATTCCTTGCTGTAGATTTCCACCCTACCCTGCTTCTTTCCTCTGCACTGAAAGAGTGACAAGGAAAGGCTCAGTTGTCCTGTTTTTGGGGTTTGCAGTCACATTGTTTCCCCATGTTCTTGTTGCAGGGAAGATGGGGCTCATCCTGGAGCCCCTTGGGGCTGTGTGTGCTGCAGTGGGAAAGCCCTGGCTAGTGGGACCGGTGGCAACCCCCGATTCACAACATGAGGGGGTAAAGTCCCAGCTACAGCCCCTGGGCAAGGTGTAACAACCTGGAGGCTTTGTGCAGGAGCTGTAGGTGGATGCAGCGATTCCTCTCCTCTCTTCCCCCACATCTGTGTTCCCATCTGGGACCTGCCTTGGGGACGCATCACACTGCAGAGGGAACTGCAGCATGAGATGATGCGGGGGCGGCCCTGGGATGCTCCTCTCCTGGAGCAGGGGCCTCAGGGAAGCAAGTGTGTGTGTGTGTGTGTCCCTGTGCTTGTGCCAGAGGCTTCCTTTGGAGCCAGAAATGCTCGGTGCTGGAGGCTGGGGGGTGGGGAAGAGGAATCCCAGCATCTTCCTACCCTGTAGCCAGCAAAGAGCCTCTTGGGATTGGCCGTTGCTAAGCAGAGGTCTGGCCAAATGAGGGCAGAGTGGTCCAGGCACGGCCGGGACATCCTGGCTGGGACTGGTGCCTGTGTCCTGAGAGAACAAACCATGGCAAGGGACAGCAGTGCACAGGAAGGAGCTCTTGGCATGCGGGGGGAGTCCTGGCTGCCTGAGCAGAGCTGTGGGTTTGTGTCACTTGGTTTCTTGCCCCCCCAACCCATCCCTTCCCTGCTGCCCTTCTGGCCCCTTTTAATCCAAGTACCTCCATCCACTGCCCTGTGCACCCTGAGCCCTTGGGAAGCTGAGTGTCCTCCCCGCCCCTCTGTTCTGCCCCGGGCAGTTCTCACCTGGAAAAGCCCAACAACAACTCTCCCAATAAACCAGCACTTTGAACAAGGCAGAACAAGGAGTCCATCTAGTGAGTAAACCTCTCAACCTTCCAGATGCTGGGCACCAGAATTTGTGCAGCATCACACAGACCCTGGACAGATTTGTCCCATGTCTCAGAGCAGATCCCAGCCATGAAGTGAAGCTCTCCCATTTGGTCACTCATTACATATTTTTCTTCCAAGAAAACAACTCTCAAGGATGTTTTCACAGGGACTTCTTGCTGCACTGTTAGAAAAGGTCAAGGCCACGCAGGTGGCCCAACTGCTGGGCTTGAGTGGGAGCTGCCGTGGGCTGCAGGGAGCTGCTGAGTTTTTCCCATGGCCGAGGGATGTGTGTATGGCACAGCCCAGCCTGGAAAGTGCTCGGTGTGTCAGCACAGCCCAGCACAGCCCAGGCATGGGTGTACTCAGGTTATAGGTGCATCACGAACTCTTCAATGCACAGTGGTCTCCTGGTCAGGATCAATACACTGCTGCTGCTGAAGCACTCCTGAAATGTAGGATGCCTTCCTCCAAATGCTGGAGAAGGACTTTGGACAAGGGCATGGGGTGATAGAGAAAGGGGGAAAGGCTTTAAACTAAAAGAGGAAAAAGTTAGGTTGAATATCAGGGAGAAATTGTTCCCTGTGAGGGTGGTGAAGCCCTGGCACAGGTTGTCCAGAGAAGCTGTGGCTGCCCCATCCCTGGAAGTGTTCAAGGCCAGGTTGGAGAGGGCTTGGAGCAACCTGGGATAGTGGAAAGTGTCCCTGCCCAAGGCAGGAGTGTGGAACTAGATGAGCTTTAAGGTCCCTTCCAACCCAAACTGCTGTGTGAACTGTCTCTGGTCAGCTTGTTGGTGCAGCTGGGTGCTCCAGGCTCCAAACCTGGGACTCCCCACATAGCTCAGGCTCAGCCTGTGCTCTGCTTCCAAAGCCCTTGAGGTTCCAAACCTTCCCGTGCTAGTGAGTGAGAAAGGGAACTAGCCTGGCATGTTTCCTGTTCCCAGGTAAGGTTCAGTGACTGCTGTCACAGAAACCTGGGCTGTGCCTGTGAATCTCCAACTCCTGGAGTCTCAGGTCTGCCAGGGCTGACTGCAAGTGCCACTATGCATTTCAGGCTGTTCTCTGGTGCTGTTCCCCTGTGCAGAAGGTGTGCTGCCATGGTCCTGCCAGAGGCAGCAAGGGAGGAGGCTACAGCTGCAGTCTGCAGGAGGGAGTGATTTAGAGGTGGATGAAAGATTTGGGGTTTACTGTATAAGGAAATGTTTAGAGCCCAGGGGGCTGGAGATATCCCTCATTGCCTCATGGATAAAGAATATCAGGTCTCTGTGGTGGAGCAGCCTCTCTTGCTGCTTGCTCCTTTCCCCTTTTGGAAAGCAGGAGCCCCCAGATCTGTGTGCAGGTGTGTGAAAGCCCCGAGACTGTTGAGTTGCTTTCAGTGTCCTGGGGGAGATGCAGTGGAGGACTGGGAGAATTTGGGTGCTGGCATTGGGTCAGGCAGATGCCAAGAGAAGCAATTCTGGCTCCCAAAGCAGGGGAGCGTGGCAGGATGGGGTAGGAGGCAAGCAAAGAGATGGGAAAAGAGCTGATATTGTTGGGAGAGAGCAGAGGAGGCTGATGCCGTGGCAGCCTCTGTGGTGGCCCTGCTCTCAGCTTGTAATGAATGGGTTTGGATTAGCCCTGAAACCAGGGCAGGGGCACAGGGATGCAGGGAGAGGCCTGTGCACAGGCAGGGCCAGCCAGTCCTGCTCTGCCTGTGCTCTGTCACTGTCCCTGCTCCATGGGGCTGCACTAATCCCCGCCAGGAAAAGCAGGGAGGGAGCTGCGCTTTGATGGAGACAAGGAACGGTTTAGAGGGAATTAGAAGGGATTTATGTTGGTGGAAGAAAACACAGTAAGCGTGGCTGGCCTGGCCTGGGTCAGGGCACTGGGCTGTGCAGAGGGGCTAAGCAGGCCCCTGAGGAGATCCCTCAAGGGTTTTCCTTAAAACCTCAGCTCTCAGAGCTGTGGGACTGCATGTGAATCTTGGTTTCCCAGTAGAAGTTTTATGATGACTGGGAAAAGCCTGAGAATATGAACAAACAAGGCTCATCCCACCAGGAAATGAGTGAAAATGTCCCAGCATTTATTAAGTGTCTTTTCTGTGGGCTTGAAATTCACTTCACAGCTCTCAGTTGTCCAGCTCTCAGTTGTGCAATGTTTTGGGTTAGCAACAAGGAGAACCCAAAAAATGTCTCTGCAGGTCTCACTCAAGGTTTCTCCCAGCTCAAGCTTAGTTCCAGCTGTTAGACTGTGGAATGGTTGCTTTGGGTACCAGCATCTCTCAGAGTCTGTTGTCCCAGGGCTCCGCTGTGCAGTATTGTCCTTCCTGGCTAGCTGAGTGGGATGAGGCAGGATGTGGGATGGACAGGCTGCAACACACCATTCTGGGAACCTCCAGGGGCTCACAGGCATCATCTGTTCCTCTTGACTTGCCTGGACAGGAGGCCAAGGTTGACAGGCAGAGGTGGTGCTGATCCCAACCACTCTGGTTGCTAATGGATATGGAAAACATCCTGCTGGGCCGGCAGGTCCTGGCTGTCATCGCCAGCTGTGTCTCTGCACCAGCAGCTGGGGGTGAGTTGTTGGAGCAGTTTCGCTTCACAGCTCTGAGAATGCCAGGACGTGGCAGCGTCTGGAAAAACCCGGGCAGGCTCCTCGGAAGGATGCAGGGAGCTGGCGGGTGGGCGGCAGGCTGACAGCATCTCCAGCAGACCACTGTCACCTTCCAGGGCAGAGAACTCCCAGCCTGTCAGCGAGCCGTGTCTGAGCTCCCCGTGCTGTCTGGCAGGACCGGCTCCCTCAAAAATCACAGGGCTTGGGCTTGGCGGGCGGGGATTTGGGATGCGGCCAGACTGCCCTTTGGGCTCGCACCCATTGTGTGATGTAGGGGCGGGGGCCGGGGGTGGGTGTTCCCTGTCCCTGCTCCTGGCCAGGGCTGCACTGCGTGGTTTTCCTGGTGCACAGGAAGGGATGAAGAGGGGAAGGGCAGAAACCTGCCGTCAGGGGGAAAACGTGCAGAGAAAGCTCTGGGGAGGTGCTTAGTGCCTGGAGGGGGTCCCGTGCTCTGCTCTGAGTGCTGGGAATGTCTCTGCTTTGCTTCCTGTTGCTCTTCAGGCAGGGTCTTTGGGAGGAGATGGCAAGACAGGAGGGAAGAGGATAAGGGCAGCACGTGTGAGGAAGCAGCAGAGAGAGGGGTACAGGAAAGCTGGTGGAGATGTGATGGGAAAAGACATGGGAATCCTATGATTATTTCATTAATGATAATGATTTCCCCTGATTCCACAGAAGGGTCAGCCAGGTAGTTTGAATCTCAGTGTGGCTCCCCTCAAGGTCATGAAGCAAAGGCTTCCTTGGAGAAAGGGCTGGAGCCAGTGCTCACCTGGACATCTTTAGCTGAGCCCAGTGCAGAGGGGCCTTTGCTCCCCTGTGCAGCCTCCTCTGAAGACTCGTGTCCAGCACAGACCAGTCTCTGACAGAGCTCCAAGGTGACAGAGCAATTTGTCAGTGGCCCTGTCAGATGCTGAGGCCTCGTTGCACTGAGAAAGGATTTTAGGCTGCGACATGCACTCAGATGCCCATTTAGCTGCCAGCTCCAGCTGGCTGTTGTTTTCCTGCTGTTGGAGAACAGGGTGAGGGATGGACTGACCTGTGTTTTATTGGATCTGCTTAATTTTTTTAGTGCTTTATTTGCTGGAGATAAAACAAGCTGGGGCTGGAACTGGGCTGCTCAGATGGGCAGTTCTTGTTTCTCTTGAGGACTGGCCCTGTTGGGGTTCTCAGTACTGCAGGATGATGGGGAAAACTTGGCTATCCTGTGCCACTGGGTGCTGGGCATCTCTTGACGTGGCTTATCTCAGAATCCCTCAGCTGCATTGCTGTGGGATTGTTCTCTGGCACGGAGAACACACAGCCTGTGCCCATGCTGTGGAGCAGAACCACTGCAACAGGGTTACCTGCAGAGAAGGGTTCTTACTCCTGTCAGCTCTTGAACTGTGACCAGGAGTTATTTTGTCCCAGATAAAACACTGTCAAGGAGTCTGCAACACCAGGAGAATGCAGAGGCTTATTCCCATGCAGCTTAATTCGCTGGTTTTGCTGTGTCTTGGTGTCTGGCTTTCAAGAGATCACAGTTAACAGCAGCAGCAGGACTGCTGTGGGAAACAGTGGGTGCTGGGAAGGAGTAACAGCCTCTCCCAGCACCATCTTCTGGGCTTCCACAGAATCCTTCTGTGGGAAGGCTGTGGAAACCTCTGACTGGGTCTTCTCTCTGCCCGTGGTAGGTCAAGGCGCATGGAAGACTTTTCATGGGATGGCTTCTCCATGATGAGAGCATCAGCATCCTTCCCTTCCATAGGGTCTGGAGGAGGGAGAGCATCCCTGGGAGGGACCAGCCTCTGCCAACAGGCTCCACAGGAGTAGTTTGCTGTGGCCAAGATAGAGGAGGAGCCTAAAGCTGAGTTTGGAGGTGCAGTGAGGTGCCCCCAAGGAGGAGCTCCATGGTTCTCCATCGCATCCAACGTGCTCTGAGGAGCTCACAGCTGGAACACACTGTCCTAGAAAACAGAGCGTGTCAATCCCAGAGTCTCCAAGGCCCTCACTCCCGTGTAGTGACATCCAGTCACAGTAAACTGGGACAGGAGAGACCTGGTGACAGGTCTGATGTGGTGCCAGCTCGGCTGGGAGGAAATGACGAGGTGTGCCTGCTCCTGTGTGCTGCTGGTCTGAGCCTGATGTGGCTTTTCCCCATGGACCTGGGAAAAACATGGAGAGGAAACCAGGATAGAGAGGATGAAGGCCAGGATCTCAAGCTGGGCCAAATGGTTTATTTTTCTATGCTTAAATTTTTTTCAGATTCTAATTGAGGACCAATTAAGTGATTAGTGTCACTGTGTCTTAATTAAGGTTAAGTAGACAGCACCTATAACTAATGGTGGGCCATGATGGTCTTCTAAAGTGGTCTGTATCAGTTCTAACCTGCTTGGGTGGAGCCACAGTGTTGTGGAGAAATAATCTGCCTGAGAAGGGATGTTCATCTGTCACACAACTGCCACTTGCTGTGGGAAGGGACTCTTGGATTAAAACCATACCTGGCAATAATGACATGTTCCTTTGCATTGGTTTGAATAGCTCAGCTGATCTGGTGAAATCAGGGGACATGGAGAAATCAAGTGACTTGTTCTTATCCCACCACTCCCTCATCTTCCCTATCTGGTCTTGGGTGCAGGAGCAGCCTGGGAACAAGTCTCCCAGGCTTGTTTTCCTCTTCCATGTCCTGCTCTTATTCTGCAAGCTGAAACCACCAGGATGTGTTTCAGTTGGGGTAAAAATTTCCACCCCTAACACTTGATTATTAAAGGGCTGTTTGAGTGTTATGAACACATGGGAAATTGAAGGAGCCCTTCTGTGATTTGGATGGGTGTTTGAGGACAGAACTGTTCATTCCATCACTTTTAGACAACTCTCCACCAAGAATCCAATGCTGATTTTTGGTTTGCCACAGAAAATGACTGGATGTGGGACACAGAGCTGCTCTGTGGTCATCCTGTGCAGTCCCCATAAGGATATATATTTTAATTATCATAAGCAATGCCATTGGGATACACTGCTGACACTTTGTCTTCTAAAACAACATTTTCTGCTATTTGTGCA
Organism: Platyrinchus mystaceus; assembly: GCA_035041135.1. NCBI lineage: Eukaryota > Metazoa > Chordata > Aves > Passeriformes > Tyrannidae > Platyrinchus > Platyrinchus mystaceus. Next base: position 2,710,511 of record JAWWLV010000030.1, read on the forward strand.
AAAGGATTTCCCATGGGATTGTTTTCCAGGAGAGGGAAAGACAACAATGGGCAGAGCTTGCTGCAGTGCCCAGGGGATTTCCTGCTGTGCAAAGGGGCCTTTGCTTCTCTTGATCTCCAAAGGCATCCCATGCAGGGATGCTGATGAGGGTCTCAATGAAAGACAGTGCTCAAATATACTGCCTGGAGGCTTGGAAGGGCCTGCTGTGGCAGAGCAGTGCTGCAGCCCTCCTGATCCCCACTTTCACCCGGATACATGGAGGCTCCTTAGGCTTTAAGCTGCTACAAGATGAGGAACCCTGTTCAAAGCCAGCTGTATCCTCTTACACAAACACCAGTGCAGGGGAATTGCAAGAGATCGTGGAGGATTCAGAGTAGGCAGCTGAGGGAAGTGATGAACTGGGACAGGGACATGCAGGGACAAAGGGCTGGAGGGACCCGGAAAGGCAGTGTCTGTCACAGGGCACTGCCCCATACCTCCCTGGAAGCAGGGGCTGGGAGAGTTTGGCTGGAATTCAAAACACCATGCCTGGAAGTGTTCAAAAGGTGTGAGGATGTGGCACTTGGAGACATGGATTAGTGGTGAACACAGTGGTGCTGGGATAACAGTTGGACTCCATGGCCTTAGAGGTCTTTCCCAACCTTAATGACCCTACGATTCCATACCCTAGCAGGTGAGAGGCAGCTCCTTAACTCATGTTCAGTGGGGAAATAATCTGCAAAATAGGTGTGGAAGGGCATCTGGAGGGCTCCAACCTCTCCCCCACAGGTGCCTGGTGCAAGGAGCAGCATCAGCTGTAACTCAGGAGACATTCACATCAGGAGATTAGCGTTGGCAGGCACAGCTGTAATGTTTGTGCAAAGCCACCTGTACAACCTGAGGATTTGGTCTGATAAGTCAGGGGAGACTTGGGCACAGAGTACCAGCAAGTTCTGATCTGGGTGAAGCACTTTCCAGATGCAAGCTGAGCTCTGGGATCAGGACCCAAAGGCGGGGAAGCTGCCAGGAAGGCTGGAAATGTGTTGAGGTGTGGGGTGGTGATGGTGCTAATGAGGCTGTTGCCCGGGACACCCTTTCTCCCCTACTATAATGGAAGAAGGTCTGGGGATATGTGTGGCTGGGGCCCTGCACATCTAATTTCTGCATGTCAGCAGCAGCTCTAACACCCGAGCTGGAACAAGTTTGCAGAACCCCTGAAAGGTCAATGGGAAGGCACAGGGCTTAGCTCCAGCATCCTGATAGGATGTAAATGCAGGGTCTTACCAGCCTACTTTGGAGGCACAATCCCTCCCCAATGCCTCCTGTAAGGCATCTGCTGAGCCTTTCACAGTGGTCTTGAAGGAGCTGGATTGAAAGGTCTCTATCTGGAACCGCTTGGTTTGATCCTGGTGCCCTGTTCCAGCCCTGTCCTGGTGAACTGGCTCCATCCACACTCCTTCCTTTCCCCTCCCTGCTGGCAGTGCCTCCCGGCCAGCATCCCCCTGCTCTGGCTGCTCAGGAATTGCCTGGACGTGGCAGCCATCCCTGCCCTTTGCCTGCTTGGAGTTGCCAGACACGGAGCAGATGGTTTCATCCACACCCAGACAAGGCTCCCTCTACGGGGCTGTCATGGGAGACAGGAGGGATGTGTGAACAGCTACACATTCCCTCTGTTGCTGCCTGCTTTCCCACCACCATGCTGCGGCCAGTTGGGACCTCTGAGGGATGAAGTGAGGGGCAACCCGTGGGGTGGCTGAGCACACGGAGCCCCCCGGTCTCAGTGCAGCTCTGTGGAGGCCAGGCACTGCCAGGGGCAGAGGAGGACTCAGTGGTTGTGTATAAGAGGGACTGTTTTTGCAGGGGTTGCCGGTCACACACTGACTGTGGTGTTCTCCAGCTCCCCAGGGAGGGAGCAATCTGTGTCATCTCGCAGCGGGCTCCCTTAAATCTTGGCCTGATTAAGCGATGGCAATATGGGCCTGATATGAAAGAGCCTCCCCTGAAAAGGGCTGATTGTGAGTGCAGGAATAGCCTGTTTAATTGTTCACGGGGTCCTGCAGTTGGAGGCACATGAAACCACCAGATCCTGACTTCAGCTGAGTAGGAATCTGGAGATGAACAGTGTCCATCAGCCACCGGCGCTGCTTTGGGTACAGACCGACCCTGTTGGCCACTCACCTGGGAAAGCTGCATTTGAACACTCCGGGTTTTGTTTTCAACCTCAGGATGTCTGAGGGATTTGGGGAATATCCACTCAGCATTTGACCTCCTGTCTGTCCTTGAAAAAGCAGTGTGTGGCTTTCCATGGTGAGCTGTGGGCTAAAACACCCATGGGTGCACGGGAGGTGCTGGGCCCCGCAGGGTGACACTGCTGGAGGAAGAGGAGGCGATGCGGTGGGTCTTTGGAACAGTTCCTCCTGCATTCCTGTGCTAGATTTTAGACCTATTTGTGAGCGTGGCCAGTTGTTTTCCATCGGCTCATTTGCTGAGAGCTGTGTCAGTGCAGGTCTGGAAAGGGTTTGATACTGAGACATCTGATGAAAAATTGCTGTGTGTAGTTACGTCAGAGTTATTTATTCATTGCATAGAGATAAAAGCCTTTTTGATGGAGTGCAGTCATCTTAGCTTGTGGCTGTTGTTTTTCTTAGTTTCTTGTGTATTTTAGGGATCTAATTAATTATAGGGAGTGATTGATGCTCAGAAAAAAATACAGTTCAAGCTGAGCTGCAGTTTTCTTCATGATTTCTTTGACTTCATATCCAGAAAGCAGTGAACCAGGGCCTACCTTGGCAGCAGGTCTTCAGTATTCAGCGGGCAAGAATAAAATACTGTCAGCTGCATGTTCTCTGGGGTGGTGGGTTTGTGCTGATTTACAGAGGTGTTGAGACAGTGTAAAGGCCAGCACTCATCCTCTGCCTGGTGGTCACTTTGTAGAAGGCAAATTAAGAGTAGTCTGCTGTGATCCCCTGGGGATGTGACAAGTTTGTGACATGAGGACATCAGGAACGGGGCTGAGGAGCAGTAGTTGGCAGGCAGATGGGAAGGCCCTGTCAGTGGTGGGACCACCCTGTACTCACCTGGTTCTTGTGGTCAATACCCAGCTGCCTGTCACTGCTGGGCAAGAGCACTGGTCTTGGCAGGCTGCTGCTCTGACCCAGTGCAGCTTGTACCATGGCCAGGTGCAGATGCCTGAGCTTCCTCCAGGGGTGGGAACAGAGCTCCAAAATCCACTGCAGAGGGGGTTTGTTCCACGAGCAGCCCCTGACTCCCACACCACATGATGAAGGGTGGCTTGAGTCCACATGCTTGGGGTGACCCCTCCCACACTGTGTGATCTTTGGCCCAGGGCTCTTCTGGGCCCCTCGTAGAGCTCACAGCTCTGAGACACCCTCAGGAATTTCTGGGGTTTCAGCAGTCCCAGATGTCTATGATCTCAAAGGGGTCTGTCAGCACAAGCATGATCCATCACGTGCAGTGATCTGTCACCTCGGAGAGGCCGAGCTGATGCCCTCCAAAACACAGCCCATGTGCAAAGAGCTGTACCTGCAGTGTGGAGGAACAGTCAGGGACACACCTGGGAGCAAGAGAGGGAGCAAAGCTGTTGGGTAGTGCAGGCATAGCTAGAGGGAGCCCAGCAATGCCTCAGGACCCTCCAGAGGTGTTGTCTTAGCCCTTCTTAGCTATTCCTCTTGCCCCCCTGATGACCATTGCTCCCCTGATGACCGCTTGGGCACGTAGGTCTGAGGAGACCTCAGTTTCTGTGGAGGGGTCTAGTTTGAGACCCCAAACTTATTTTGATGTAGGGTCTGGGATCTAGAGCCACTGTCTGGCAGAGGGGAAACTCCTTTTCCTTTCCAGTCCTGTTTGGGTCACCTGTTTCCTTCCCCAAGACCCTTAAAGCCTCTCTAGAGCCAGATGGCAGATGTTAATACCTTTCTTGGGATTTAGATGTGTCATGCTGAGAGACCCTTTCCCATGCAGGTGCCACCTGTCACATTCAGGCACGGTGGGACCAGCCCTTTGGGTTTTGCTGAGGGAAGCAGGGCTTGCCTGTGTGCAGCACTGGAGGTCAGCTCATCTGTGTGGCCTGGAGATGCTGTAAAGCCACTCTGGCCTCATGTGTTTCTCATCATTCTCCCTGTCCTGGAAAAACAGGCTGGGCACCAGCAGGGCTTGATTGTTGTGATCATTTGGACTGTTCAGAATCTGACGGGTGTCACTATCCCTGGACTCTTTTAGGACTTTATAATCCCACCCAAACACACCTTTCTTAGCCCTGTGATGTTCATATCTTCCCAGTCTCCCACCTCCTCTCTTCCCCACATGTACTGAGCCCAGCTGCCCTCACTGCCTGCCCAAATCTCTTTGCAGCTCATCACCACCAGCATCTCCTGACAGGTTGGCAAAATCTGCAAAAGGAAAATGTCTTCTATCACATTTTTCAGTTTTGCCACCAAGTTGTGACAGAGCCAAGAGCCTGGAGCTGCTTCTGCTGCCCTGTGTGTGCTCGGTGACCTGGAGGGGACATAGCCAAGTCTCTCCTTAGCAGTTCCCAAGAGATTCTTTCTCTCATGTAAGTGCTCTTAAAATAATGACCTGGTCCTGAGCAGCTGAAGGAGTTCAGCTTTGAGACTGATGTTTGCCCCCATCTCTCTCCTTTCTCTCAGACTGTGCTGCTCTGAGAGGAGAGGGCAGCTCTTGGAGGACACTAGTCCTGAGGAAGCCTGTTGGATAACCACAGCTCACCTGACAATCCCCATCCCAAATTCTGCTGCTATTAAAATAGGCAGTAGGCTGGCAGCTGGGATGTGTGAGGGATGAGATGAGTTCATGGGAGAAGGACAGACAGCACTTCAAGGACCTGGGGACCAGCTGATGTTTCCTTGGGACCCTGTGGGGTTTTGCTGTAGGTGAGGAGGAGCTGCCCTGGGGGGGCTCAGGAGGGTGTGACCCATGGGGATGTCATTTGCCCTTCTGGATACACCTGAGTTGCTCATCTGATGTCTCAGCTTTGCATTGGGTTCATGTTTAGAGAGATGTGCCCAACCTGTGAGCTTAGACTGTACCAATAGCATTAATGACAGGAGATTTTGGCAGCCCCTCCCCTCCTGGTGCCCTAAACTCAATGTCCATCACTTTTTGAATTAATTTCCTCTCTCCCCATTTCTAGACTTGTCTCAGTGTCACTGCAGAAGTGTTTGGGATCCAGCCTAGTTGAGATTGTCACCATGATGGGCCTTTGCCTTGATTTCAGGGTGGATAATAGAGCATCCAGAATCTGATTTAATTTTTTCAGGGATTTGGGTCCCCTGGAAAAACTCCCTGGAGTGATGCTCAGCTTAATCATGATTAAGGCCAACAAAAATCTGGTGGCTGATCCTCTGAGCAAAGAGGGGCTGTGTTTGATCAGTAGGTGAACCTGGGGCATCTGCTGGAAACGGACAGTTTTTGGGGGCCTTACTTGGTCTGCTCTCACCACCTGGGCTGTCCTGCACTGGTAGACCTGCTGGGTGACAGACCAGTGTTCATGAGGCTGCTTTGATCTGGAGAAGGATCCGTCTGTTCCACGAGGTGTCATGGTTTTCTCTGTAATATCCTAGGGATTGTTTTCAGGCTGAGGATGTGTGAGGAAGGAAGAGCCTGAGGATGCAGATGGAATGGAAGAAAATCTAAGTGATTAAACGGCTGTAGATGAGTGGAGATATGGCTTAAGAGATTGACAGTCGCCCGCTGGGTGGAGAGATGGAAGGAAAGATTGGATTCACGTGCACCAGGATTGCAAATCTACCCCCCTCCCCATCATGTTAAATCAAGTAACATCATTTGTTACTTGTTTTTAGCCTTCCCCTGTGTAGACTTCCACACAGCTCTATACTGTACCTTTATGGGCCCATCTGCTACGTCCACCTCCCAGACCCTCTGGTCTGTTTTTGGAGGAGAAAGCCTATAAAATAAACCTTGTGCAGCCACACGAGCCGTTTGCTGTGCCGGTGTTTGCTTTGGCTGACAGGAATGTGATGTGTTCTGGTATGGGCATGACTTCGTGTGTCAGTTAATGTGCACAGAGGAGGGACAATTGGCAGGTAAGAAATTCATCAAGCACCAGTGTTCGCCCCAGGAGATATAATACTTTTGGGGGGCTTTCTTGGCTTTTTTCCAAGAGTGGCTCTAATGCTTTGTGGAGGCTGCAGCTCATGGCAGAGCTGTGGGTCTCTGACCGGGTCTCCCTGTGCTCACCCTGCACACCCAGTGACTCGACAGGACTGGACTTGATGTGATTAAGGAGCTGTACCTGGAGTAAATTCCTCTGTCCCTGCCTTGGTGGTGCTTTACACAATCTCTGGGGATGAGTGAGCGTGGGAGGGGAGCTGGCAGGACATGCCAGGCTGCTGTAGGGACAGCGTGGGATGGGTGCTGCAGAGGCAGGGGGTGCTGGGCCAGGCTCGGAAGGTCTGTGGACAAGTGGCCCTCGAGAACTTGCTGTCCCCCACTAGATGGCACTGGGAGCCCTGCTATGGTGTCCCTGTACCCCAGCACAGCCTGGCTTCCCCTGCACCCCTCCACTGCCAGGGCAGTGCCTGTGGCTCTCCTGGACAGGAGCAGGACACAGGGGGACCTGTGCACTGCACTCCATCCTGTTCCCTCTGGGGGCTGAGTGCCATCTGGGAGGTGGTGTGACACAGTGCCAGTCACCCTAGGAACGAGTGCCTCACATGTGTCCTATGCCTCACACGCTGACCTGGCCACTCCAGGAGTCTTTGCAGGGCATATTTCTCCCCAGAAACGGGTGCCCCGAAGGATCTGGTGGGAGTCAGAGCACAGCATGTGTCCTGCCAAGAGCCAGGGCATCACTGGTAGCTGGTGTGTCATGTATGCCACTGTGGGAGTGGCATCTCCTGCTGGGAGTCACTGCATCCCCAGTGTCCTGCTGGGAGCTGGAATGTCATGTGTGCTGCACTGGGAGTCACTGCATCTGCACCCCAGTGTCCAGCTGGGATCTGGAGTGTCACTGGCAGGTCTGGTCCTGTTGGGAGCTGGTGCATTACCTGTGTCCTGATGGGACACCTCACACCCTCTGCTTGGTCTGTGTGTCCCACCCTGGCTCTGCCTTCCTGGGATCAGGGTGTTTTGCACATGTTCTGCTGGCAGCTGGCACCTTGCCCACTGGTTCTGCCCTGCCAGGAGTTGTTGTGTTGCCTGTGTCCTGCTAGGAGTTGAGGCATCAGGAGTCCTGGCACTGTGTGTATCCTGCTGGGAATTAGCCTTGTGTCTTACTGGGAGCTGGTGCATCTTATGGGGCTCAGCCCAAGGGGAGCTGGTGCATCACCAGGGTCCTGCTGGTGTTCAGGGCATCACATCATCCTGCTGGCAGTCGGGGCATCAGCTGGGAGCTGGTCCATGGCACATTGGCCCTGTCTAGGTGGGATACAGCATGTCACACGCTGGCCCTGTCACTACAGCAGCCAATGACACTGGCACCGTCACTACAGTGCACACAGTGTCCCCTCCTCTCTGTGCCAGCGTGTTGTGCAGGACACTGTTCCCCCAGTTTGTCCTCCTGCCACCCAGCCCAGCAGGTCTCCTGCTCCCATGATGAGGACCGGGGACACCAGTGGCCACAACTGCTCTGCTGAAGGCTGGCTTCCTGTCTGCAGTGGGCACAGGGATGCTGTGGCACTGTGATTATTTTAATTAATTTAGTTTAAATATCTGTAGTGCTGGAGAATGAAATGGCATTAAATAAGCACAGCCTGTATCCCCCCCATCCTCTGCTGCCACTCCCAGGAGCAGCATCAGGTGACAGATGTCTCTCCATGCCTGTCTCGGTGCTGGTGTCTGCCTGTGTCTCTCACACCCACCATGTCCTGTCTTTGGGACCTGCCCTGGCAGCTTTGCTGGCTCGGCACTGCCTCCACATCCTGCAGTGGCTGGAGATTCCCCAGCCTTCAGGGATCCTCTTTGTTTCCAGGGAACTGAGGGTGAGTGAGTGTGTTTTCCATGCAGGGAGAAGTTAGTTTCATGCTTCAGGTTGGTGTTTGCAAGGATGGGACCTCGTGCTGGTGAAAGGGGCTGGCAAGATGTGCAGGCAGTGCCGTGGTACATGTGTGTGCTCCAGACAGACCTGGCAGGGGCTGCCAGTCTTTACTGCTCCACACATGACTGAGCTCCCGGGCCAGGGGAGCTTGGTGCCTTGGCAGGTTATTTGTTTGCAATGGGACAGACAGGGAACTGAGTGCTGTGGTCTCACCCTGGTGGGCAGCTCAGCACTGCCAGATGCTGAATGACCCCCCACAGTGGGATGGGAGAGAGAATTGAAGGTAAAAGTGTGATAACTTGAGGGCTGAGCTAAAGAAAGTGCAATAGGCAAAGCAAAAGCTATGCATGCAAGCAAAGCAAAATAAGGAATTCATTGCCTGCTTCCCAGTGCTGGCAGGTGTTCAGCCATCCCCAGGAGAGCAGGGCTCCATCACAACTAACAGTGGCTTGGGAAAACAAATATTCTAACAGTGAACATCACCCTCTGCCTTCTTCTTCCCCCTGCTTCCTATGCTGAGCATGAGGCTGTATGGTCTGGGATATCCATCGTGTCAGTTGGGATCAGCTGTCCCCTCCCATCTTCCTGTGCACCCCCAACCTGCTCGTTGGTGGGGTGGGATGAGAAACAGAAAATGCCTCGACACTGTGCCAGTGCTGCTCAGCAGAAACCAAACCAGCCCTGTATGATCAACTCTGCTTCCAGCACAGATCCAAAGCACAGCCCCATACTGGCTACTGTGAAGAAAATTAACTCTACCTCAGCCAAAACCAGCACAGTGGGGAATAGCAAGAAATAAATGACCCCCCTCCTCCTCATCTATCTGTTTATATTTCTTTTTGATTGGAAAATGAGCATGAAGGCCTGTGCAGAGCTGTTATGCACCAAGGTCTGTAGGTGCAAGGTGGTTGCAGTCTCTGAGTTCAGCTGGAGCCCTGGGTATTCACCTGTGCTACCTGATGGTCTAGGATGAGTAGAAAAGTGATGGTTATGTCAACTCCAACCTTCTTTTTGTTGTTTTCTTTGCCCAGCACAATTTGCTTTTTTCCCCATGGAGCTGTACCATCCATTTTTGTTTCTAGCTTATGGTGACTAGACCTGAGTGTAACAATCTTCTGCTGTCCCTGGAATGAATGTGGGAGCTGGAATGCTGGTTTGAGCTCAATTTTCTGTTGCGTAGCTGTTTCCAGTTCTCCAATGTGCTTTTATTTGATCAACGAGTGCCAGTTGCAGGGTGCACACGTGATGACCCTGCTCAGGTGACCGTGGCTGCCTGGTGCTTTTACCTTGAGGTCACTCTCAGCTCAGACCAGATTTTCAGTGGAGACTGGGGAAGCTCTGCAGATCCTATTAGCAGCCTCTTGAGCTTGGTGAGACCTGTGCGTGCAGAGCAGCAGCCTCTGAGAGAGCAACTCAGGTAGGTTCAGATATGCCATAAGCATGAGAGGAAGACGAAGATGCCAGAGAGTGGGTCCTGTGTAAAATTATTGCCTTTTGTGCCTAAAAACGACTCTTGCAGGGATGCAGTGAGTCATGGCCAGATTGCTTGAACGTGCTCAGGTTGTCACTAGAGGGAGCAGCACGGGATTTTTCCTAAATCTTGAAAAAATGACAGGATGCAGAGACCCAGCTGGTGGAGTGGTTTGGCAGGAGGGATGTAGGAGGGATGCTGCAGTGTCTTTGGCTTGGTAAACATCTGTTTCTCTGCTGCAAGGGGATCTCTTGTCCCACTCAGCCAGCAAAGTCTGGGGGGAGAGGCAGGAGCAAAGCACCTCAAAAAAGTCGGTTTGCTAAGCAGGAATCACTTCTGGACTCTCCTTTTGGCTGTTGGAAGTGCCAAGTTTTGAAGGTGGACAGGGCCCTGCCAAGTAAATGCAGGCTCTGGGGGGGAGAGGGCTGGAGTGGCAGGGATGTGGGATTTGGTTGGCTTTGCTGCTATTGCGAGTTCCGTGGGTTTGCTGTGTCTGTGAGGGGTCTGGTTTGATGCAAGGAGCTGCTGGAGGTCTCCTTCCCAAGCTCTATTCCCCAGATCCTGATACAGCAGCCACTGCACAGCTGTTCTGAGCAGGGCTAAGCTGAGTCTCCCTGCTGTGCTCTGGTGCCACTCAGAGGTACCCCCCAGGCCTAAGGTCTAAATGCAAGATGAGGAGCAAAGGATTAAGAGACAATGCAAGGAAACAAAGAGCCCATAATGGTATCCTGCCTTGCCTTGAATTGGACAATTCCCCTGTGACTAGTTGGTGGGCAGTGAATTACTCAGTGGGAAGAAAGGGGTCTGGAGTCAGTCCTGTGGACTTGGTTCCCTCATTTGTAAAATGATGTTGTGAACATCTGGCTCACACATGGAGCGTGACACTTGGCTCACAGAGGCGTATAAATGCTTTCAGATCCTTGAGTGGCTGTTGCTGAAATGCGAAGGATCATCGTTAATGAAGTCTGCAATAACACTGACGGAGCGTTTGTGTTTGCTGCAATTTGTAACCATGTTCTAACACTTGTTAACGAATCCTATTGTGGGTTGCAACGAGACCAAGGAACACTTGAGGATAAACATGACCAAGTGGTTGTTCCTGGTTTGTGCTACCATTTATCACTGCAGGTGTTGAAACATGTCATGTTGTGCAGCAAGGCTTTAAATGGGTGAGTAGGAGAAGAGGGGAGACTCGGCTACTGCGACTGCCTTTGTGGTTTTTCCATCTGCTCCACTTACAGAGCTTACACAGGCAAATACCACCATTGCCTGATATAAGAGTCGTGGGGAGCTGAATATCCATCTGACACCAGGAAAATCCAGCTGGTGGCTGGAAGTTGGTTTTAGACTGCACGGTTTGGAGTAGCGACATGCTCAGGCACACGGTGGAATAGTTGCAGTTGTCCTGGGCAGGGGCAGGAGTCGGACTTGATGATCCTTGTGAGTACTTTCAGCTCAGGATATGCTGTGATTCTATGTAGCTACTCTCCAGGTGACCGAGGGGAGGACCTGGAGAAGCAGCAAATGTTGAAGGGATAGAATTGAGATTAATCAGGCAAAGGCCTGCGTGGTTGAGCAGGGAGCTCATGGCTGAGCTCAGACATATGAAGGAGGCATGCGAGAGGTGCAAGCAGAGCCAGGGGATCTGGGGGATTACAGAGCTGCTGTCTGATCTTTCAGGGATAGGCAGCAAGAGTTGAATCTGGTGAGGAGTGTGGAGGGTGACAGAAATGATTCTGCAAGTATGTAAACAGCAAAGGGGAGACTGGGGGTCATGTGGACCTGCTGCTGAACAGTGCCAGGGACCTGGTGACAACAGACATGGAAAAAGCTGAGGTTCTTGGTGCCTTCTGTGCTTTAATCTTTACTGGTAAGACCAGATTTCAGCAATCCCAAACCCCTGAGACCAGGGGAAAAGTCTGGAGCAAAGGAGGCCCATCCTCAGGCTAGGGACCACTTAAGCAAACTGGACTCGTAGGTGCTTAAGGTACTGCAACACCTCTCATATAAGGAAAGGCTGAGAAGCTGGGACTGTTCAGCCTGGAGGAGAAGACTCAGGGGCACCTTGTTTGTGCCTATAAATGGGAAAGAATGAAGAAGAGGGAGTTGGACTCTTCTCAGCAGTATCCAGTGACAGGACCAGAGGCAATGGACACACGGGAGGTTCCATCTGAACAGAAAGAAAGCCTTTTCTACTGTGAGAGTGATCAAACACTGGCACAGCTTCCCCAGAGAGGATGTACAGTCTCTGTCTCTGGGAATATTCAAAACCTGTGGGACTCACACCCCTTCCCATCCATGTCCATCCATGGGCACAGGCACTTGTGAAGGCTGTGACCCTCAACACCTTCTAGATCCTTCTCTGCCTCTTCTCTGCATGTGGGGCTGACTGCCCTGCTTATTTCTTCTCCCAAATCCTTCAGATTGGTCTGAATGAATCCAGTGCCTGTCCTGAGGACACACTGGCACTTTCTTTTCTGCTGGTATCATCTGTGTGGTGAAATAACCTGCTTCCTTTGTTGTTATCTGGATGTAAGGAAAAAACCTAATTAGGATTGACCCAAATGCCATTCTGTTAACCCTCACTTGATGCATCTTCCATCAGACAGCAAGCCATTTATGGCTACTCCTTGAACACGTCTTTTCTAGATGTTTTCCCATCATATGGCCACTGAAGCTTCCCTTAGCTTAGGAAGTGATAAATGCTGGCTGTCTTCATCTACAAAGTCTTTTGCCTGTCCAGGGAAGCTGAGTTGTTTGAAGAGGTTGTGTTTGTTCCTGCACCATTCCTTGATTGCCTCTAGTGCTTCTGGTAATGAAAGCTAATCTAATGGGTCTGTAACTGCATAGATTTTTCTTCTCTTCCACTTCATTTGTCCTCTCTACAACCTTCTAAGGTTCTAAGGGTCTAAGGTTCAATCTTGTTTTCCTGTAGATGACAATGGCTGTGCTGCACCAGCTGCTGCTGTTCCCCCAATGGTCTTTGTGACCTTCATGCTGTATCCAAGGCAGCTGATCTGAGCTTTCCAGCTTGGAGAGGTGGATGTGCCATGTCTCCCTCTCTCAACTGATGGACTCAGAACAGTTTTCCACCCTCACTGTTCCTCCAGAGTTAAGTGTCTTGCTGTTTCAGCTTTGTCCTTTTGTGCTTGTGAGGTTGCTTTGAGCTGTTGCCTGTTGTAATCTAACCTAGTGATGATTCCTCCTTCTGCACTCCATGAGGATCTCATGATTCATCTTTATTGGTCCCTTCCTTTTCCTCTTGCCTTGCCCTGGCAGCCACAGAGCTTGTTCAAAGCTATTTTCTTTGACAAACTAGCAGATCTGTCACTGCTCTTTGTTTCTGTTTTTCAGCCTTCCAGATATTTATACCACAGCTCAGAGTTTATAGTGGTTTGCTTTTTGTAAAATCAGCATTTTAACTTTCCTGATGCCCCTCTGAAGGCTCCCCAATCCTTCTGTCTCAACCACCCTCACCCATGTTGCCTTCCATGTCCCCCACACTGAGTCACTCCCAGAGTCTGTCATTCACCTGCACTGTTCCTGCCCCTCCAGATCCTCCTCAGTGTGTTCCAGTTTGTCCTTTTGTCCCCAGAGCTGCTTCTCTGCACTGCTGGGACTTCCTGTAGGAGTGAGTTTTCTGTTGTCCCTGCAGCCCGTGCCTGTGTCCTCACAAACAGCATCCCTTGTCCTTCTGGAACAGGCTCATACTTTTCTGGGTTCAGTTTGAGTTCTCCCAGACAATCTGTTCCCTCTAGTAAATAAATTCTGATCACTTATGAAACCTTCCTGTTTATTTTAAATTGGCATCTCCAGGGCATTTGGCAAACAGATTCAAAGTTCCTTGTGCTCCTCCTATGACAACTGGGACTCCTCTATCAGCTTTTTCCTGTTGTCTGGAGCTGTTGTGCTCCTGCTACAGTCACCCCTGCAAAGTTCCCAGGCTGTTTTTTAGAAAGAAACCTCTTCAACTCCTTTTTTTTTAAAAAAAAATATTATTGTTTGGTTTCTGTTATCACTTGCATGTGGAACGTTTGAAAGTTCCCCCCTTCCTGGTTTACCCTGTGGTGTTTGGTGGTTGCTCTATAGCTGACACATATCACAGAGCAAAGATGACCTTGCAGGTGTTGTTCCGTATTCCAGAAACAACCAAACCATGGTCCTTCCACTTTGTTGACCAGACAACCTACGGGCTAATTAGGCTCTTCATGTGTATCTTCTTCCTGCCCAAGAGGATGTTGACATCTGGCTTGTGGCACTGAAGGCTGCTCAAGGTCCCTCTAACGAGCTGGAGGATTGCAGGACACTCAACATGGAGTTGTCTGGATCATGTAGCACAAGTAACTATGGCCCCTGGCTGGTGTGGGAGGGCTGTGGGGAAACCCTTTAGCCAAGAAATCCACACAAAGCCAACCAGAAGGGTTTTTTTCTTGCATCAGTGCTCTTATTTTTCATTCAGTGTAATTGATATCAGGTTGGAATGAGGTGGTGTTCAGCTGTTTGGGATTAACAAAGACATGAGATACTCTGCTGGTGTCAGTGGATAAGAAAGGCTGCTTTATTGTATGTGGAGTGAGTGGAGATAATCAAAATCCTTCTTTTTTTCCTGTCTGTATTGTTTTCTTTGAAAACCTGCTGGGCCAGGCCAGGATACACTGTGAGAGGATACCCAGGCCAGCATCCTAGACAGTGGAGATTTTGGGGCATCCAGTAACTTTCATCTTGGATAGTGGAGACCAAAGTATTGGTGGGGACCCTTGTGCTACCAGGACCCTGCTATGTGCAGCTCTTGTGTGCCAGCAGCTGGGTTTGCAGTCCAATCTCTGTCACCACAGCAAAAGGCCCACAGGAGATGGAGCTGACTGTCCCAAGGATGACCACCTTCCTGCCACCACCTTGCTTGTGCCAAAAGGCTTTCCTTCACTTGAAGTCATTCACAGATCTTGTTTGCTTGCTCTGTCTCCTCTTATTTCGTGATCACTCCATACATTCTCTTTTCCGGTATGCCAAGCAAATTTGAAGTGTGTCCATTAAGCTTGCTGGGATGACTCAATCCAATAGACTTTCTCTTATTCCATTTGACCATTCCCCCCTCTGCCATTTTCCTTGATTGAAAGGTTCTGAACTCTTCTTGCAGTTTTCAGTCCATCACTTGCTGCATCTCTTGTGGCATCCTGTTGTCTGTGAAGGTGCTAAGCACTAGGAATGCTATCCTTCAGATCCATGTGCTATGGGTTGGTGAATGTGACCTTGACCTTACTCCAGCATAAAGAGAATTCCTGCCCTTTCATTGCTTGCTCTTCCTCTAAGAGACCCAATTACTTTCAGTGCCACTTTGGCTGTGGGCATCACTGAGTTCCTGGGTCTGAGATCATTTCATGGGGACAATAAATGTGTAAAACAGGGCTGGTGTTTTAGTGTAGGTGTAAGCAGTGAACACTTGTTTGGCTCTCAAGGCTGTTAGGTAGGAGATGTGGCTGGTGTTCTACCACAGGCCAGAGAAGTCTAGAGAAACCACTGCCCAGGGCCAGAGAGAAGGATGGAACTGAAGAGGAGACTCTGGGATGAAAAGAGACCACAGGGCTGTTACAGCCAGGTTGGAATGAGGATAGAACAGGCACTTCCCAACGTGTCCACAGCTCCTCACTGTGCACTTCAGGGCTGATGCTCTTTGCAGCTTGAGCTAGAGGGGTTAATACGATAACATGAGCTACCCTAAAGCACTGTGAGTGATAATACAGTTCTCCTGACACCCATAACCATAGACCTGAGATCAGGGCACCTTCCCTTCAGTCAGACCCAGGGATTGCTGGTACCAGCCACAGGTTATAAACCAATTCTGGCAGTTGGCCATAAAACTCCTCCTTCCAGTGAGACACGGAGGCGTCTGGTGTCAGCCTGACACAAACCATTTGACCAGGGAAAGGCCCCTCTCCTGGTGGGATTGCAGAGGGGCTGATGCTGTTAGTGAAGGTAGAAGTGTAGAGAAAGGGGCTCATAACCCTGCACTAATAAATATTAAATGCCTGTTATCAGGCCTGGCGTTTGCTTTGTGGCTCCAGCTTTTTCTCCTGCTTTGGTGGTTATCCTCTGAAGGCAACAGGTTTATCAGCAAGTTCAAGCATGTTTGGACTGCAAGGTCTCTCCTGGTGTCTGGCACGTGAAATTATCCTAATCTGCTTTTAATATCCCAGCCTGTACTCTGGGTGCCGTGACACACAATCTCTGCCCTGCACCTCTGGTTTGGGTTACTGGCTGCTCACAAAGGGCTTTAATCCCCTCTCCATCTCTGTAAAAACTGCAGTGTGCTTATTTCCCCCCATCAGTGCAGGACTGTGGCAGGATGCCAGAGCCTGTGGGCTCACGTGGCAGCAGAGACTGAGGGGCTGCTCTGGGGAACAGGGTGGGCTGTGCTTTTAGGGTCCATGGCAGCCCAGCAGTGACCACAGTGGTTGTTCATCCCCACACTGCCTCAGTGCTGCTGGCAGAGACATGAGGACCTGTGTCCTTCCAGCCTGAAGGCTCCTTCCCCAGGAGGGTGGGATGTGGGTCAGCAGGGTCCCCAGGGAGGTGGAGGTTCTCCATCATTGGAGAATCCTGGGTTCTGGGTGCAGGAGGTGCAACAAAGCTGCTGCAATGGTGAGGAATCTGAAATTCAATGTGCAGTTGTTGTAGTAATCGTCTCTGAAATGGCCTCTCCTGGTCCCTGAATCACCTTGAGCTTGTGGACAACCATGGCAGTTTTACAAGGGTAGAAAATGAAGGATCAACCTCCTTCTGAGCTCTTGGCTCTCAGAAGATGATCAGCACTCTGCTCACACAGTTCATTTACCTGTGTGCTCCCAGCTTCACTTCCCATATCCAAACCAGGGACTGAGACCAGGGTGGTGGTTGCTCTTGGTCCACCTTGTTTCAGCAGCTCTAGAAAGGTAAAGCAGGGGAGGAAAGATCATATTTTTGATAAGGTTTTGTTGTTGGTTTTTGGTGGTTTTTTTTCCTGGCTTACTGGTACAGGAAGCCAAAACAAACCAGTTTGGAGAGAGGTGAGGTGACTTATTAAAACCCAAAACAAGTTGCAGAACCCCACCAAAGCTAACAGGTCGCTAAGGCAGCTTCCTGTCTGAACGTGACTGTGCTTGTCTGTGGTAGGGCACCTGGAAAGTATTTTCATAGTTTTCCCTTCTTCATGCTGTCAAGGAAGATGGTATGCTTGTTTCTCTCCATGTCAGGGTGTGAAGCTCTAGGAATGCCTGGGAGAGCTCTGCTCCTGAGTGGTTGTTTCCATCTCAGGCCAGAGCTGCTGAATGTGGTCTCTTGAGAGGATCACTGGCTCCTAGGACACCCCACCTGGAGAAAATGCTTCCAGGTAGGGTCAGTGGCCCACTGGGAACAGACAGAGCCAGTTCAGAAATGGTTCTGTGCTCTGCTGGAAGAGTTCAGTTGGGATAATTGCAGCAGGTCATTAGAGAACAATAGGAGTGGAATGTACAGAGTAAGCCACTGCTATTTCTACTGCATATATGTTATGCAAGGAAGGGAGATAACAGTGTTAGGAGGGACACCGGCAAAAAACGCTTTTCAGATTGGCTCTGGGCAGCAGAAGATTTGGACAGAACTTCTCAGAGGTCCAGACTGGTTTGAGCCCAATAAAGGGCTTCTTGGGGCTGGTGAGGCGGGTGGGGGCTTCAGCCTTTTCTCCCAAGGCTGACACTTTATTCTAGAAGGCAAGCTTGAGTTGTTTGAAGCATTAGAGATCTGGTTTCTTGGTTGTTTATTAGACATCCCCTCCCTGTCTGATAGAACAGTGTGAGATGTATCCAACTGGTTGTCCCTGTGCTCTGAGGATTTGCTTTAGTCCCTTTCCATGAGCTTCTCCACCACAAGATGGTCTGGGATCTACACTGTGTGTGTGAGGATGTGAGGAAGGGTTTTGGGTCCTGTGTCTCTCTCTCTGGGTAAGAACCTTGACAGTGAGGAACAAAGAAGGGTGTGGTTGTCTTGAATAGATAATGGCAGGACCAGCTTTAAGCACTTTATAGTCCTCCAGCAAGGAAACTTAGATTTATCTCAAGCTAAAGCATAGCTCAGACATTAAATTACATACCAGACACACAGACAAGGGCCTGAGGAATATGTTCATATGTGTTTTGATTTGAGGGACAATGTATGTAAGCTGATGCCCATGTTTCAACCCTACCAGCTCACCTTTCTGCAAGACACATGCCCCTGCAATTGGTGTGAAATACTTTGATTGTTCTTAGTCCCCATTTTCAGGCCTGTCATTTATTCCTGGTGTCTCCCCATGTCCCAGATGTGGCAGCTTGGAGCAGAACACATATTTGCTTGCTTTGTGTGCTGTCTCCAGGAGAGATTAGGCTCCTGCCTTCTCTTAGGCCTCCTGCAACACTGACATGCCCAGCTATCATCTTCTTGTATTGTCTGTTTAGGTTTGTCTGCTGCCCAGGACTTCCTGAGCCCGTGGTGGCATCTCCCAGGGCTGTTGCTGACAATCCACGGTGTTCAGGTTGTCTCTTCCCATCAGATTTCCCAGGCAGTCTCAGAGACCAGTGCAGAGGATGAATCTCAGTTCATTCTCAGAGATACAGATGGAAAGAAAACCATGTGCATGTCTTGCTGAGCTGGGAGATGTCTCAGGGGTCTGTCTGTTGCCTCAGATGCTCTGAGATGTGTCTGCTCATTGGGTACCACATGAGCATGCAGTGTGAAGGAGGACAGGGATGAGCAGAACTGCAGGATGTGTCCCTGTGTCCCTTCAGGCCACTCCAAAGGGCACAGTGATTTCCAGAAGATCACAGGGCATTAGGGTGGGGGGAATCTCTATTCCTGAGGGCTGGATAAATGATTTCTGCATTAGCTTAGCTCAGGAGTCTTTTGCTCGGATTAAAAGAAGATGTTGGTTCCTGTAAAACCAGACCTTGGCCAGTGTCTTATTCAAGGCAAATCAGGAGTCAGCTTTGAAGAGGGAATATCTGTTGATCTGGAATCCACTACAGTGCAGAGAACTGAGGCATGGCTGGCCAGGAAGAGGCAGCACAGGGAAAGCAGCCCCAGCTTTCCAGGGCCAAATTCGATAGGAGAAAGGACACAAACTCATCCCTGTTAACTCCTCAGTCCACGTGGTCCTGAGATTTTTAGCTGCTTTCAGCTGGCCTATGAGCACAAAAATGATATCATGGTAAAGGAATTGCTAAACAAGAACTGCCACCTCATGTGAAGTTATTTAAGCGTATCTTATGATATATTTTTATGCGCTGGTAATTATCATCCATACCCAGATTGCCCTACTTATGCTTTCCTCTTGAGCTGTTACTTGTTCGTGCAGGAGTGTTTTCCCCAGGGGGTGTCATCAAATACACTATAAAAGTAGAAAACACCGAATTGTGTTATATAGAACATTTTGCATTTTTTTTTCATAACTGTCTCGTATGCAATTAGCGTAAAATCCTTTACAATCAGAAGTTTCCTGCTGGAAGAAATCAAGTGGATTTGAACAGCCCCACTGTCCCAGGTAGAAATTTCAGCAGGGGAGATCACACCAAACAGCCCCCTTCTGCACAAACCCATCTAGGATGGGCACGACTCAGG
Source organism: Platyrinchus mystaceus (assembly GCA_035041135.1). Lineage (NCBI taxonomy): Eukaryota > Metazoa > Chordata > Aves > Passeriformes > Tyrannidae > Platyrinchus > Platyrinchus mystaceus. Next base: position 2,729,602 of record JAWWLV010000030.1, read on the forward strand.
TGCCTGGCTCTGAAAAGTGCTTCCTGAGCTGGGTGGAAGATGCAGGTGACAGAAGAGGTGTTCTCATTAGACTAGAACCAGAAAGAAGCAGAAGACACCAGGAGGGAGAAGAATGTCTGCTCTGGGGACTGCAGGTCCTGTAGGATTAAGGGGATGCTGTTACCTGTCCAGCAGGTCCCCTGAAGGCTCTCAGGATACAGATGTGGTTTGTGGGGAGGTGCTGTAATTCTGTAGGTTTCTGCTCTGTCAGAGGCAGGTCTGGACACCCATTCCCCAGGTCACCAGCTTGGCTGTGGGGAGTCATGGAGTGTGTGTGAACTCTGCAGGGCCAGTACTGAGACAAGACACAGCTGTGAGCTGCCCTGAGGAGAGGTGGAGTGGGCATTCTCATTTTGTTGCAGTTCTGGGCTGACAGGGTTGCACTCACCACCCTGTCACCCCAGCTGTGAGCCCAATCCCACGTATATATGGATTCTTTGTTCCTGGCCCCAGGTCTGCCTCATGGGAGAGAGACTTTTCACAAGGGCGTGGACAAGGGGTAATGGCTTCACACTGACAGAGGGGAGGGTTTGATGGGATATTGGGAAGGAATTCTTCCCTGTGAGGGTGGGGAGGCCCTGGCACAGGTTGCCCAGAGAAGCTGTGGCT
>JAWWLV010000030.1:2738503-2781430 GCA_035041135.1 Platyrinchus mystaceus
TGTGCGTGGAGGAGTCAGTGATCCACGTCAGAGTGACCCTGGGCACTGTGGGCCTGCTCTGGGCTCTGTGGGGTGCCCGGATGGCCTTGGGCTGGGCTGGGCTCTGCACAGACCCCGTGGCTGCAGGACAGACCCCGTGGCTGCAGGACAGACCCAGCCAGCTCCTGGTAACAGAGGAGCCTGTGGGCAGCTCCCACTGGGAACCTGCAATCACACCACCTTTGCTGAGCAGAGAAGTTCTCTTATGAACGTCCCTTCTGTTTGACAGTGAATATTTTTCTTGTAAGACAATAGTAGCTCAGATGACCAAAAAGGAGACTCTCTCTCCAGGGGAAGGATCTTGCAGGAACATTCACCTGTGCTCTGTCCACTGCTGCAGGAATTCAGGGCTCCCAGCATCTGAGGGGATGTCAGATTTACTCACTATCAATATTTATCTTTAATTCTATCTTATTAAGGCAACTGTTTAACTAAGGGGTTTGCTGTTGGGCTTTTCTCACTGAGCTCAAGACAATGCCCTGCTTCAGTTCTCTGTCTCTCACCTCACCTGGAGCAGAACAGGTTTTATAAACGCCAAAGAAGAACCCTATTTCTCTATTTTTCAGTGTGATTTTCTATTAAGCCTAGAGGGTCAGCAGGCACAGAGAGCTTGAGGGTGGCTGAGCCCTGGCTCTGCAAAGTATGTGATAAGGGCCCTGGCTTTCCAGGGGGGTTGGTCCTGCAAATAGTAGAAAGGAAAATGAGGTGAGTTTAAGTGAATCTGGGCATGGCATTGCACTTTGCACGGGGTGAATGTCATCTGGCTGGAGGAGACATCAGGGAGCCTGTTAGGACCTGGTCTTGGGTCTCTTGCTGTGGTATCCAGCACTTCCACTGCCACTTCAGCTGTGCCCTGCTTTAGTGGGCTGGGCTGGGCTGGGCTGGGGTTTCCCTCTCAGTCATTGGAACAGCTGAGAGCTCCAGGTGAGGGTTCTGGGAAAGATCCGGTCACCAAACTGTCTCCAGCTGCTCCTTGCTCTGTGTCACACACTCCCTCCCCTCTGTGTGCCTGGGGAAATAAGGCCACAAATGACTCATGCCCAGAAGAGACCTTTAAAGAAATCCCCAGGCATGTGACAGCCATACATCCAACTCATGGCATGAATGAGAGTGCTCCAAACAGGCATCCTCTAGAGGAACCAGCATATAGGGCAACTCGAGCCAGCCTTGCCAACTCAGCTCATACTTAGCTGGAGAACCACAAACTTCTCCTTCTTGAAAAAGGCCTTGGTCATGTCCCAGCTGCCTGGGTAATGTGCTTTTGGCAGTGTAGACCTGAGGCTGAAAACGTCCTGGGGCTGCTGGTGTGAGCATCCATCCAGTGCTGCTGTTGCTCGTTAATTAGAGTTTGGCTGGCTGGCTGCTCTCTGAGTGACTCTCCTGTTCGTTAGTGATTCCATCTCTGTGGTGGTTGGGCTTCTGTTTGGTGTTTGTAGGCTGCCCTACAGGGGGAAGCTGCTGGCAGCACTGTAGGTCAAGCTTGATTTGATTTGCACAAAGTTCTGTGTTGGATCTGTAGCTGATGGGGACTGAAAATGGACTGTGCTTCCCTCATGTGCTAAACATAGTCCCTCTCAGCCAGACTTCCTAACTCCTCCTGCCCTTGGACACCCTCTACCTTCACTCTGTGCTCTGAGTGTGGGATGTGGAGGTCCCTGGACCCAGCAGGTCTAGAGAGCACTTGCACTGCTGGGCCAGCATGACCTGCTTCCATTCCTCTCCTCCAGCACATAGAATCCCAGGATGGTCTGGATTGGAAGGGAACTAGAGCTCTTCTTCTTCTAACCCCTGCCATGGGCAGGGACACTTTCCTCTAGCCCAGGTTGCTCCAAGGCCCATCCAACCTGGCTTTGAGCTTGTCCAGGGACGGAGCAGCTGCAGCTTCTCTGGGCAACCTGTGCGAGGGCCTCACCATCCTCAGAGGGAAGAATTTCTTCCTAATATCCAATCTAAAAGTCCTTCTTTTACCTGCCTTGTCTGTTTGTGGTGTAAGCATGTTGGATCTCCACAACCCCACCTGAAATCAGAGCTATCCTCGGAGCTGTGAGATGTTCTCAGGATAAACCAGTCACCTGGAAACAGCACAGCTCTCCCCAGAAATTATTGCTGTTTCTCCAAGCTCTTTCCAGATGGTGCATCTCCAACCCCAGTGATCAGCTGACAGAAATCTTTCTTAAGTGCAGGTTTCTGAGTTGTCTTGTGCTGTAGTAAAATGGAAACCCAGGAGAAATACTCTGGTACCTACACAGGTGATCAGCCACAATGCCAACAGAGACCTAGGGCAGATAAAAGGGGTTTTTGACTGTCATGCTCTCAGTGGATGCAGCCCTGAAAATCTGACTCCCTGTGCTATTGCCTCTTCCAGAATACATTATTAACAGGGTTTGATGGGGGGGAGCTTTGCAATGGCTTGTGAGATCTGAGATTTATTAGAAGGCCTCACTTTTTTGGGTAATGAAATGATGTTGATAGCACGGTTCTCCAGAAGAGGCAAAATCCTTAAAACTTAGGAGCGTTGTAGTCTCAGGGTTTTCCCAGGGTATTCAGAGAGCTGAAAACCCTGCAGGATGAAGGAAGGGACTGTCAAATTCCCAGTGGCACTCAAAAAATGAGCCATTCAAACATTCCTTCTGCCCTTTGCCTGTCAGTGCCAAGTGCTCCAGGGGCTCTGAAACCCCGGGCTTCGTGGAGGGTGGTGAAAGGGTGGCAGAAAGGCTCTCCCTTTTTAGTTGGGGCTTAACTAATAAATTCAGGCATGTTTCCCACCCTTTGCCCAAGTAAATTCATGCTCAGAGAACAAGTGCACAAGTGCATAGCCTCTAGGAAGATGCTTGGGAAGACATTGCTCCAGTTCAGGGTTGGCCTGCACTGGGGAGCAGTTAGAGATGCTCTTTATTGGTCCTTATTTCATAACCTTCCCTGCATGACTAGTTCTGCAGTCTGGTTCTTTTTGCATCCTGCAGCTGGTGTTGCAGCAAAGGGTTGTGGTGTGACTGGCAAGTATCACTTTTTCTCATGGTTTTTCCCTGCTCCTGGGCTGATGAGTTTGTGGAAAGATGGAGCTCAGATCCTCATTCCCAGTGAATCTCAGCAATTCCCAAAGTGCTGCTTGAAAGGTGAAACCAAGTTGCATGAATTTTCCTGGCAGAAACCTGGGTAGAGTTTGTTCTCAACCTTGGCCAGAGCTGATCTTTGCCTTTGTAGGCTCAAAGCAGGAACTCAGCTTTCCGAAAGTGTTTATAAAGTACAAAATGAGCCCTGCTGGGCTTTGCCTTGCACCAGCCTCCCAGAATTACCCCTGCCTCCTCATGGGAATCAATGGAGATGACTCAATGATGCTGTCAGTAGTGGTTCCAGCAGGACAATCTGGCTTAGCACCATCTGTGAAGAGACAAAGATGTAAGTTTCTGAATGCTTTTGCTAAAAGACAAATAAATCAGCCTCTTGAAGCCAGCATATGCACTTGCTGCTCTTGCTTTCATAATGCTCTGTGCTTCTTTCTGTCCTCTGTTCGCTGTCAGCAAGAGTCTAGCTCAGCCTTTCAGCTTGGAAAACTGTCTTGTTCTCTCTCCCGGTGACTAAACACAGAATGTTTGTTGTCAATGTTTTAAAATATTTATCTACATAAGTTGAAGTGGCCTGGCTGCTGAAGGCTGGAAGTGCTGGTTACAGCTACTGCTGCTCAACACCTCTGGAAACTGGGTTGTGTTGATATATTATAAAGTGAAATTGGCTTTAGGTGCCTTGGTCAGATGGAGACCAAGATACTTGACCACTGCAAAGTTGTTTGGAAAGGTCTGGGAGGTGAGTGCAGGCACCATGTCCCTCCTCTGTCTGTGACACTGCTGTGCACTGCAGCACTGGGGAAAGGAGACAATGTTTACCTGTGTTTATATCTGCAGAACCCGTACAATTTTACGTAAGAATAAAATAAATATTGTTTGTTTGAACAACGCAGAATGTCTGTTATTCCGGGAATTTGGGGGGGTGGTGGGCAGTGAAAAGTGCTGTGGTCAGTTTAAGTGGCTGGAGCTGTGTCTGGTCTATTTGTCATTGGATTGAATCACCCTGTGCATATCTGGACAAGTTTTGGGATTGTTTGTTTACCTGAGTGAATTCCTGTAATTTGATTGTACTTTCTGATAGGGGCAGATTTGTAGATCTTCATCCTATCAGATCCCTTCAAGTGTTTTAGTGCTGCTTTAGGGCTGCTCATCTTAGCCTTATCTCAGCCTCTGCCCGGATGAAAGCCTTGAGAAAGCAGCTGATCAATTCATAATCTGAGATCCATTTGTCATTGCTTCCCTTTGTTTTGTGTGAGGGGGAATTTCCAATACATTTTTCCCATTAAAACAGGTGAGGGAGATATTCACCTGCAATGATCAAAACCTTCCCCATATAGTGAAGCGACAAGGAAAGCCAAATTGGCTGGGAGAAAATATGAAGTAGCTGGGCTGTGCAAGAGTCAAGAGACAATGAGCAATTTTCACAACACTGGTTCATATGGCATTTTCTCTAGTGCAGGTTTTCTGGCTGGGACTCTGTGGAGATCCACACAGTTCATTGGGAATGGATCTGGGTTTGTTGGCATTACTGATTTTGCAAAGGTTTCTAAGATTATTTGCAATAACAAAGGAACTGAAAAATGACTAGTGGGTTATGGGTTGTCTTTCCTCTGCTTCAAGGGGAATCCAACTTCCATAAGTCGGTGGGGCTGGAGCAGATCTCCTTCCAGAGCAGAGCTGTAGGATGGTGCATTTCTTTGGGAAGCCCAGCTCCAACACATGGTGTAGCCAAGGATGTCATTTGGACAAACACCTCCGCTTCTCGTCACGGCACTGGCAGGAGCGCTCGGGATGATGACAAAACATCCCTCACCCGTCTGCTGAGTGATCTCTGCCAACGCATCAGCTGCAGTGGATCTCAGCCCGTGGAAAGAACAGCTGCTTAGCAAGGGGTTGAAGGATGAACTGTGTGGATAGGACAGACGAGATGACACCTTCTCACACCCAGTGCAGCAGCACTCTGGGCACCTCTGTGGGTACAGAGGCAAGGATGAAGTGTGGGCAGAGAGTCAGAGAAAGGTGATGGCTCTGGTTTTGTTCTGAGCTCACTGCAGGGAAGGGAACCAGCAGTGCTTGGATAGGGGATTGAGTCTGTTCTCCATGGAACCATCTGTGGAGCCCAGCAGTTGCAGGAGGCCAGAGACAAGTGGTTTACACAGCGCATAGATCTGTTGAGTTCCTGTTGTATGGGTAGCTCTGAGGAGCAATCAGAAGACAGTACTCAGTCATCAGCACTGGTGTTTGATCTCTGTGGGTTCCCCCTTTGCTGATCACAGTTTAGTGCCCCACAGGGTGGATGTGACATCTGAGCAAACGCATCATTTCATGCTGCTAAAAGTCTTTATCCTGCCACGAGTGACTCTCCAGCCCAAACTCTTCTCCTTGTGCTTCTGCTGATGCAGCAGCATGGAAATGATAGCTATTTTCAGGGTTACAGGGATGGAGCCAGTGCCAGGGCTGCACATGGAGTACCTGTGTATCCCGGCATTCCTCGCTTCCCAAGGCAGTGCAGTCATCCCCTGTCACAGCTGCAAACAAGGGCAGAGAAGAGCCAGCTGCATCCACGGGGGAGTGGGGCAAGAATTAAGACTATTTCAGTCAAGAGACCAGATCAGAAGGAAGAGCTTTAATTGACAGCCCTACTGAAAAGAGATGTGAGCCCAGGCTTTCAAGTCAGGCATGTGTGCATTGGGAATTCTGGTATATGTAAGAGTAAAAGAGCTCTAAACCCTTGAGATCAGAGCCATTGCAGAGATGCCAACAAAGATCCAGGCCTTGTCTTGGTGTAAAATTGAGCAAGTGCTAATTGAGTTAGGGAGTAAATTTGATTTAGAGGCTGGGAGAACAGGATGGAAAGAGGCCCACTTGTCTCAGGAATGAGAGGTTTATGAAGAAGGTTTTATGACAGCACCAGCTTTTTACTTCACTGCCCTCCCACACTTTTGAGGACTGGATGTCCTGCAGAGCTTGGTGCAGCAGTGGGGTGGGAGGGTGCTGGGATGGGAGGGCACCGGGGCAAAGGAAATGCCCATTTTGCCTTGGGGATGGGGCTGTTTACAAGCAGCCGGTGTTGGTGGATTGTTTCTTTAGGTCATGGCGTGCCAAGTATTGTTTAGTTTAATAGCCCTGTTAATAGGATTATATTTGCCTGGACTATTACGTGAAGGAAAATGATTCCTACTTTGAAAGGAAAAGACACTTCAGTAGCGATGTTGCAAGACACACATCTGTCGTCAAATGCTGCTACTAAGCTCAGATGTCTCTGGGCCAGTGCCAGGGTTCCTTCTCATGCTTTACCACTCGGGCCAGGGTGGAACACACACGCTCAGCACACGGACGTGCCGGGCCAGCCGGTCGAAATCTCCGCACGCAGAGCGGGCGCGAGGAGCGCTGGAGGTCTGTGCTCCCTGTGGAGACGTCCTGGGGCAGGGGATATCAGACTGGCACAACGGGTACCACAGCTGGGGCCCGTCCAAGTGGCACTGGTTGCCCAGGTGAAGCTGAGCCACCCCGTACCGATGGGCTTTGTGGTTCATGGTGTTTGCCAGAGCTCCTCCAGGGCACCGATTTACTGGTCCTTCTGGGGAGGTCCAAGGAGCACAGCTGGGACCTTGGTGTAGTGCACAGCTCTCTAGCCTGAAGGCTGCCAGTCTTGTGTTCTTTCCCCATCTCTGCCAACAACATCTCTGTTCATTTTAATACTTGTCTCCATGTTTCTTCTACTTTTCTCCTGCCACCACCCAAGCAGGGTCAGGCAGCTGCTGGCAAGTGTGAACTCTGACAACTTGACATATGGGGTAGAAAGTGCAGGGAGCAGAATGAGAGCCCAGGAGAAGTGGTTTTCATTTGTGGAGCTCTAGAAATGTTTTCCCAGTAGGACTGTAGAGTCCCAAGCAGCTCAGCTGCTCAGCCATGAAGTCTGGCTCTCTGGGCTATCTGCAACAGGAATCAAACATGGGCAATTCCCCAGCAAGCAGCCAGAGGAGTAACATGCCCAGGGACTTGGTCATTGATTTATGTCTAACCTTTGGAGCCGGGGCATGTGCGGAAGTAATTACCAGGTCTTCCACAGAGGTGAGCTGTTGAGAAACGTGGCTTCTCAGCATGAGGTCAATCTGTTACTGTCCCTGTCCAGGCAGCCAAGAATGCCAGCAAAGGGGAAAAAAAAAATCCCACTGTAGGTTGTACTATCCAGCCTTACTCCATAAAAAAGGTCTAACATGCAGCACCCTGAGGGCTGGCAAGCAGCTGGTGTTGCTAGAAGGGTGAGGGTCTGCCAGTTCCAGAGAAGCACAGGGCATGCAACTAAGGAATGAAAAAAGATACCCATGCCCCTTTTTCCAAACGGCTTTTCCTCCTGGAAGTTGGAGAAGGACAACTGGCAGAGAGTCTTTTAAACCAGATCCCCTTCATCCTTCACAATTATCCTGAACGGTCTGAGATGGGATCTGAGTGGTCAAACAGTGGTGGAAGGGGACCAGGTGCCTGGGTGTGGGCACCCAGAGCTGGCTGCCACTTTTGAAACTACTGAAACTGGTCTGTGGGCACAATCAGAAACATCTGTGCCATGCATAAATCCTCTATCTAGGCTAATGTGTGTGATTTTAATCTCTTCCCCACTGTCCTTCATCTGACATCTGGGTTTTCCCCAGCCCAAAAATCTCTAGTGCTCCTTCTGTCCCTTCCAGTCATTCTGTTGGAGCCAGGAATCATAAGTGCAAAGTGGCTTGTGCTCCTCGTGCCTTCCAAGGAGTTCTCCTGGCCCTCCTGGCCCTTCACCTGTTGAACTTTTTGTGGGACAATGCTACCTTTGTGATTTTTCTCTTGGTACCATCTTATTTCTCTTTTCCTGGACTGTGAAATGGACTGCGAAATGGACTGCTTTGGTAAAAATTGGGCAGGCACTGCCTGCAAAATGTCGTGAGCAGAGAACTCTGCCTCTAACCCTCCTTCTGTCGCTGAGACCATGGTTGGGCATTTCATTTCACCACATAATCTAAGAAGGTTGTGTGCTAAGCCCTTCCTGCAGAAACAGAGACAAGTCAGGAGGGTGACATGAGTATGAAGTGTGTTGACTTGTCCTTTGGAGTGGCCAGCATGGACTTTGCATCACCTTGGCCAGCTGGGATGACTCTGAGCTTGTGTGACCTGAGGACACTCATCATCCTTGGACTTCCCTTTGGTTTCCATCTCAGGTGTTTGTGAATTTGGGTGTTCTGGGGGTCACTGCCAAAGGGCTGGAGGTGCAGGGGAGCAGGGGATGGTCCATCTGACTCCTCTCTCTACCCTGTTCCATGTGACTGAAAGATCCAAGAGGGACAGAGACTGTTCTGAGCTGCCTCCTGTCACCCTGTGCCTCTGAACCATGGGAACCTCACTCATGGGTTGGGACACTGAGGGGACACATGGGAATCTGTGTTTCTCTGTGTGCTGTGTGAGGTCTCAGAGCAGGATGGGGCCTTGGGTTATTTACATTGACAACTTTGTCATCTGCACTGAATTTGAATTGAAAATTCCCAGTGTACCTCTAGGGAATCCCAAGGACAGGACTGAATGGTGGGGTCACTCCAAGTTTGATGCCTCAGCTGAGAAGAGAAGCAAAATATTTTGCCTGTGGTCTAAACAGGGGCAGATGGGACTGGCATTTCCATTGCTCATGGATCAAATTGGTCAAATGATTGCCAGAGAAGGTCATCACAGTTTTGTTATGGCAGCAAACCCACTTCCTTGTGTTAGACCAAAGAATTACAGAGTCCTAAAGCAAAGACTCTGATTGGGAATGGTGGGAAGGGAAAGGAAAAGAATTTTCTCCCCACAAGTGGGGGGATGTATAGGATCAAAATCTGTTGTTTTGCTAGAAATTCTGCCATTTCTGGTTGTGTGCTTTATAGAGGAAAATGCTAATTTCTGTGTACACTTACCTGAGTTAACGGAAGACTGAGACAAAGAAGAGACCCTTTCACCAGGACAGTGGGTATTCAACACTATAGAAAGGTGCAAACACTGCCCTGTACCTTCTGAATCCCTAATGTGCCAGTCTAAGGTCTCACTAGTCCTCATGCAGCGCTTTTCCACTGCTTGAGCACTTGAATCATGCCTGTTGTGCACCACAGGCTTTCACCTGAGACCCTGGCCTCTTCCCTGGGGGTCCCTCCTGCTTCCTTCAATTTTAGTTGTGCTCAAGGAGTTGCATTGCAAAGGGTTTCCACCATGAAACTTCCCTTGGGGCTCAATGAGGCCACTGGAGATCGGACAGACTTGTCAACCCCCTTATTTTTCTGCAGTGCCATCAAGGGCTCGGGCTAAGAGCTTGTCAGCAAGGGCTGAGCAAGGTTGGCCAGGCACTGGGTGCCTCCTACAGCCTCTTGGGTTGCGTTGCCAGAGTTGTAGGTCATCATTAACGGGGCTGTGCTCGGTGGTTTGAGGGAACTGCTGGGACTTGAGACCTTGCCTTGCCCAGCACGCGGGCGCCTCGAGCAGGAGGGATGCCAAGGTGCTGCATTATATAATGCAAGTTTATATCTATATAAAAATGCTCGCTGCAGGGAGCCAGTTCCAGTCTCCTGCTGGGAGTGTCAAAGCAGACACGTTAAGTGTGGCCAGGTTTCTGGCTTGCCCTGAGCTCTCTCTTCACTGGGGCACTTACCTGTGCTGGTCAGGTCAAAGCCCACAGCCTTGTGTCCGTGAGTGTGACCACTGCATCTGTGATTTGGGGATCATAACGCGTGACCTGCGTCAGAGCCTGACATTTCCTCCTGTAAACTGTGCAGCAGATGTTTATAAATGTATTTGTAATCTTTAGCTGGTAAGATCAGCTAAGAAACATTTACAAACAGGAAGGAATATCTGGTTCCTCAGTGGATTTATTTGCACTGTGTAATTCGTCCAGGTGTATCTGTGGATGGTCTCCTGGCCTGAGAACCCCAAGATACGACAGCCTTCAGATGAGTTCTGAGAAGTTCATCCTGTTAATTGACATGGCATTCCAGAAAAAAACTCTTCTTTCTGTGGTTTGGTATGAGAAGGATTTTTCTCAGCTTTAATATCTGCAGGGGGTAGTTACAAAAGCAGCTGGTCTGTCATTAAAGGAGGATGGAGGAGTCCTGTCTGACTGAGCAGCATGTTCACTCTCCTCCATTAACTCTCTGTTGAGATCTGCAACTGAGCTGACCAAATGGTGTCAAAGTGGGCTTTTTTTCCGGTGTATTCTCCTCTCCTCTTTTTGTGAAGTCTTATCAACCCTTGGCTTTCAATGAGGAAACCAGAATACTAAAAGGAGAGACTGCTTTATGAAATGTCTAGACTTAATGAAAGCAGAGAGCACCAGGCCTCTCGTGGGAGAACCCCTTTCAGAAATATCTAGAGAAAGATGGTTAGAATTAAATTTTATGGGGACATTTAAATTCTCTTGTGGAATACTATGCCAGAGATAAACCCGTGTGAAGCTTAATAACACACCCGGTCTATTATCATGATCAACAGTTGTAACAGCTCTTTTCTTATTGCGCTGTCTGTGGCCCAAGTCAAACCAGCCAAAAGCTGCACTGGAAATTCAAAATGGAAATTAAGCCTGACATAAGTTTACTCTGGATATCACCATTAGTCAGGCTGCCCAGGACATCCAGCTTTGCAGTAAACTCCAATTAATTCGTGTAGCAAAGTCTCTTCAGTTTCCTCTGAGCCCCTTCCCAGAGTCCCCCAAGGAAGGGAGGTTGTGGTGGAGGCAGCTGAGACATGATGGGTGAGGAACATGAAAGGAAGGAGCAGAGCAGAGCAACTGCAGGGCTTTGCATGTAATTTCATCTCAACGTGTCTGGCTGTCACTTGGCTTCTGCTGGATGGGGCTTGTCAAGGAGCTGCGGTGGGACCTCGAGTGCCCAGAGATAATTTAGGCATTGCTGAGCCAACTGTTGCAAGGTGAGTCCTTCTGGGAGACAAGGTGCACCGTGGGGATGTGCTCCTGGCAGGTGAGTCAGTCACCTGAGCTGCTGTGTGCCCTCAGCCTTGGTGCTCACCAGGACACGGGTGTCACAGGACCAAAGTGGCTGCTTGGGGCTGGGAAGGAAAACATGAGGGGGAGGCACCAGCAAGGTGAAGAGAAACTGAGAATGCAATGCTGATAAAGGGCAGAGAGGATAGTCAGGGGCAGGGATGGGCCAGGAAATGAAGCTGAACCAATGGACCCAAACTGAAGACCAACCCAACCATTGCAACCAGGCTTAAGCATTCTTTAGCCCACCCTAAATGCTCCCTCAACCTCCAGTTCACCCTGGGGATTTGCTTTTGCTACACTGAGAGAAAAGTAGGTCCTTCAGGCAACGTTTGCTGTTGGGAAGGTCCTTTTGCTGGTGTCCCTGCCCAGAGGGACTCAGGTGCTGCTGTGTGAGTGAAGCCTCCCACTGCCCCTCACTCCTGGTCCTTTGGTGATCTCACTCATGGTTTCATTTGAGGGATGAGGGATTTGAGGGATATGCTGGCACAAAGTGCTGCTGCTCAACAGTGCTCTGTCTTGTCTCATCCACAAAGTGGCTGCTGGGTTTGGGGCTGCCACTCCTGCCCGTGGGGGTAGTGACACAAGGCAAGGCTCTGAATTGTTAAGAAGTCATGTGGTGTCTGCCCTGGTGTCGCTCTGATTACTCTTGTCTGAAAGGAGGGAAATTTCCTGAAATACTGCTTCTCAGGGCCTGGAGGTCTCCTGACGTGTTGAGCCTTGGCCAAAGCTCCCTCCAGCCCCTTTGCTGACTCACACCAGCCTGGCTTGGCCTCCCACAGCCATCTCCCACCTCCAGCACAGCCCTCGAGGAACCACAGTCCCAGGGACCTTGGTACTGGGTCCAGAACCTCCCCAGCCTGCCCCACGTGCCCTGCCCCACTCAGCGGTGGCTCACAACTGCTGTGCCACCTTGAAGCATATCAGGGATGTCCAGCCAGATTCGCGGCCATTGGCCTTCCTCTGGCTCAGAAAATCCAAACTGGGGAGGTCTGGTGCTGATCTTGCCCCAGAATGTCACTAGCCAGACCAGGCAGGGGGAGGTGGTGGCATCCATGGCATAGGTTCCTTCTCTCTGAGGGGGGCTGCTCCAAGCCCAGACCCAGGGCACGCCTGTGGCAGGAAGCTGAGCCTGAAGCACGGGGTTTAGCTGGTGTGTGATTGCACAGACAGATGAGCCTGGCACCAGGCAGAGATCTGGTATGAGCACAGAGCCTGCCTGTCTCCTTTGTGGGATGGGCTGAGCAGCACAGAGTGTGTCCCCAGCGTGGAGGGTGAGGTGTGTGACCCTGCAGACACCCAGTGGAAGGATGGCACAATGCCCTGTGCTCTGCACATGGGGGTCCCACAGGGCTCAGCCCCTCAGCCTGGGGATGAGCACATGGCAGGGAGAGGCTCCAGAGCAAAGGCACCTTCCCTGACCTGAGCCAGCCTGGAGTCAGTGCTCGATCTGCTCCTGGCCAGAAAGGAGGGAGCAGTTGAGAAAATGAATACAGTGTTTGCAAGGACTTCAGGAATTGTTCCCTTGTTAATAGAACTGCAATTTGTGGAAATATGATGGAGGGTGAAGGTCTGCAAATACTTAGAGGAATAATGAGCATTGTAAGCAACAAGCACCACAGGGGAGTATGAGAAATAGATTGTACCAGACAGGCCATTTCTGCATAATTACACAATTAGTGGACTGGGGAAGACAGCGGATAACCCTTCGCAGTGTGCTGTGGTGCGGCGTAGACCGTGCTGGAGACTGGAGCACCAATTAGCTGGAATAGCTTGCAATATGTGGAAAGGCTTGATGGAGGGAGGAGCAGCCGTGCTGGGCACTGTCTGGCAGGGGAGAAAGGCTAGATGCTGCCCAGGAGAGTGATCACTGCCTCCACTGTGTGTTGTCCTGCTGGTAACACGGGGGACAGGCGTGGAAAACCCCCTCACTGTGCTCTCCAAAGGCAAAGGAGAGAAGAGAGCGGGGAAGGGGGGGATAAAGGTCGAGAGGGAGGGTTTTGACAGTGAGCAAAAAAGGATAATCTTGGTAATAGTCTGCGAGAAACACAGCTCATACCTTTGGGCAAGAACAATTATAGGCAGAATTATGTAATGAGAAGGCGCTGTTTGGGAAGCAGTAATTTGGAGAGAGCCCTGGCTGTGTGAGCAGATCACAAGAGCTCAGTGCTGCTGAGTTCTCTGCTCCAGGCACTCGAGAGGGAGAGGCAGCAGTCAGTGGCATCTCCCTGGGCTGGCTGTGGCCTCAGCTCTGCAATAGTGAACAAGGCAGAGGTGAATTGGCGGAGCCCCAAAAAGAGGATAATAAAGGGTGGGAGGCCTTGCTTTGGCCTGGAGGAGCCAAATACATGGAGTGGCTGTGAGAAGAGGGAGTGAATCAAAGTCTGGAGACGGCTCCTCTGGTGCTTTGTGCTGTCTCACCTGCACAAGAGGCAGCATGTTGGGGAGGACAAAAATAATAACATGGATTTGCTGCTACTTCTTCCCTGCTGCAAAGGCAAAATCGTTCCCCCAGGCTCCTCTGTCTCTGGATTAGAGGAGTTATGCAAAGAAAGTGCTCTCTGCATTGCCATGATCCTGAGGCAGCCTGGAGCAAGGCACAGATGAGCTGCCCCACACCTCGGTGGGACAGAGGGCTGCCAGGGACCCTTGTGGGCTGATCGCACCTGACTGAGTAGCCAGTGCTGTCAATTCAGGCCTGTTCATGATGAGTTATTTCTGGGAATCACCAGGGACTCCCCTCTCTGACTTCTTCCCCACAGATCCTGGAGGAATCCCCTCAGCAGCTTGTTTTCTGTGCTGACATCACCTGGCTTCCCCGGTCCCTGCCCAGGGAGAGTATGTCACTGTTCTCACGGCTGTCTGAGCTCCCCCTGTCCCTTCTCCCATGGGCAGAGGCAACAGCAGATGCTTCCTCTGCCCATGGCTCTCTCTTGAGCACAAGGAGCAAGGATGGAAGTTGTGGCCTTGCTCTGCTGTTGTTCCCTGGCCATCCAAAGCATGTAGGTGTCAGTAGGTGCCAGCAGACCCTGCCCAGGGGGAACACTGTCCACAGCACTGCACAGGCGTGGGGAGGTGATGTGAACACCAGTATCCTCCCTGAACAAGCTCTTGGATGCTCTCCTGGGCTGGGCCTGGCAAGGATAGTGTTAATTGTCTTCAAAGCAGCTTGTGTGTTGCTGTGTTTCAGCTTTTTGACCAAAACAATATTGATAACACAGTAATAATGTTCTAACTCTTGTTCAACAGTGTTTGCAAGGCATCAGAGCTGCCTGTTTCTCACTCTGCCCCTCCAGTGAGTAGATTGAAGGCCATGCAGTAGACTGGGAGGGGACACAGCCAGGCAGATGACCTGAGCACAAAGATATTCCCTGAACACAGAGATATTCCACACCACTCAACGTCATGCTTGGCAATAAATGGGTTAATCATCTGTTTGGAAACTGGTTGGACATCATCTGCTCATGGAAGGGGATGAGTGATTGCCTTTGCATCACTTTTTTTGTTTTGTTTTCTTCTCTTCTACTCATTCTTCACTTATAAAGCAACTATTATTATCTTTTATTATCTTTTATTCTTCCTCTCCTCTTCCCTCATCCTGCGGGGGGCAGGAAGAAGTGAGCCAGCAGCTGTGTAGTGCTCAGCTGCCCACCGGGGTTAACCCACAGCTTCTCCTCCATGGAATCAAATGCAGAACATCCAATTACTCTGTTGCTTCAGGCACATTTTCACCAAAACAACAACACAGAACAGCACGTGCCCTGAGTAATGTACTCGTCCATCTGATCGTGCTCTCCACCCACAGCGTTGCAGTGAGCGATGCTGTATCTGCTTTTCTTGGTCCTTTAAGGTCCTGGGAGAGGTTTCTGGGGGAGAACCCTTTGCTTTGTTAACAGTTCTGTAAGGCAAAGCTCAGGTGTTTCGGTCAATACCCTTGCAGAGGTTTTCCAAGCAGCAAGATGTGGTGGGTATGTCACTGGTAGAACCTTGAACTCTCTGGTGCTTGCACAGAACCAGTGGTGAGCTGGACCCCTGGTGGGGTGAGCCTGGTAATTCCCTTGCTTTGTGGACCCTTGTGAGCTCTTACACACCGGGGATGTCCTACATGCAGCCTCTTGGCCAAGATCAGGTCTCTGGAAACCACAAGAGCAGATTCTGATTAATTTTGCTCCGGGTGGTCTCAGTTTCTCCTGCCCAACTTTTATCCTGTCCAAGTTCTCTTTTGAATGGGGGAACTAACACATCAGATGTGCCTTTTCTGTCCTTGCCCACATGGCTGTGGCTTTGGATGAATTTTATCTTTGCAGATTTCCCCTGGGTCTGTGCAGCAGCCTTGGGGCTGTAGGTCTGAGGAACTGATGGATAAACGGGACAGGGAGGGATAATGATGGATCAGGGGATGCACAAGCTGGAGTGGTGGCAGGTAAGCAGTACCTCCTACAGACCTCTAGGCTGGGCATGGGTCTGGCACAGCGTTTAGCAGAGGATCACTCATTGATCCACTCAGATTAGCAGCTGAGGTGTCAGAGTGCCCCTCACACGGGCTCTGCCTCTGCTCCCACTCCTCCAGCTCCAGACTGACCCTGCCAGGCGGCAAAGGGCCGAGGTGGAGAGGCTTCATGCTATCACTCAAATATAAACATTCCTAAAAGCAACTTTCCCATTTTGCTGTGGGAGGCTATAACCTGCTGGGGCCTTCAGCACTTTAGCAGAGTTGCCTCTAGAGAAAAAGAGATCACAGGAATTCGTGGAATTTTGCACAAAATTTCCCAGCCTTTTCTGGCCAGACCTAGTTAAAAGGCTTAGGATGGAGGTGTGAGTGGAGGACGCCCTGTTCATTGAATTGGTGTGGAAATTCCTGTTGCTTGCAGGGACAGGAGGAGGAAATGGAAATAAAGAGGAAGTTTTGAAGAAAAGAGCTGATGTATGGGATGAAAAGCATCCAGGAGGATTTCTGAGGTGCTGAGGGTTGGGGGCTCAGCAAGGAGCTGAATTCTGCTTTTAAGGTGTCAGGGCTGGCTCATGAGCCTGGACATGGTAACTTAAATGGAGCTGTCCTGGAGTGGTGAACCAGTTTGTGCCAGTTCACAGCAGCCTGAGCAGCCTGCAAGGCTCAGTTTGCAAGACTGAAAGGGCAAATCTGTGATTTAAAGGCCTTGGCTGAGTCTGGTCACACACAGGCCCTTGGTGCTGCTGCCCCCAAAGCAAGGATGGAGCCTGTGTCCAAGCTCAGCATGGACTGTCTGTCGTGGCTGTGGTGGGCCAGGAGCAGCCGTGGCCACGAGGAGTGACCAACCTGCCTGCTGTGGGAGGGCACCCAAAGAACACGTGTGAGGCACCCAGAGACACCCCACAGGGACCCCCCATAGTGCCCACCTTCTCCAGCATTGGAGCCTGGTCTAGCCCTGCTTCACATCCACGTGGAGCAGTTGCAAAAAGGGGTGGGAATTATCTAAGCTGGCACTGACTCCACTGTCATTGGTGTCCAAGAGATAGGCTTGCTGAATGTGTCAGCAGTCTGTTGAGGACACCTTCAGGAGGTGCTTCCCTCTCTTCCTGCCTGCTTTCTGAATTAAATTCAGCTGGACTTCAATAAGATTTGGTAATACATGCTCACTTTTGTGAGCAACAACATGTATGGTTATAAGGCATAACTGCTATGTGATATATCTTGTCAGGATGAGGATTTGATTTTTTAAGGATGAAAAGGAAAAGAAGGTGCAATGTGAAATATCCCACCTGGGCTGGCTGTGTCAGTCTTTATCAATCATCCACAAGACCTGTCCCATTTTGGAGCTGCATTTGCATGTTCAGGGGGGGTAAAGGCTGGATTTAGGAACATGCAGATGGGAACCTGAGAATGGCAAAATGCCATTTGTACAACAGAGGGACATCAGGTGATGCTCAAATGGAGCTTAGTTGTCCTTATTGAACAGCTGTACTTTCTTTTCCTGCATGGCAACAAAAGATGTGGCAGCAAGAGGCCCAAAAAGAAGGATGGTATATTTTTTGTTTAAAATCCCCTTTCCCAGCCTCTCAGTGCCAGTAGGCAAACCTAGCACAGCTTTTGTTGGGCTGGTGGTCCAGTAAGCACCAGCATCTTGTCTGCTGGCATGAGATGCTTGTTGTGAGGAGATAACCCTCGTGGTCTGATTCTTACCCTGGTCCTGGAGGATCAGTCTGAGCAGCAATGGCAGGAAGACTGTGCTGCTTTTCGTGATTTTGCCTCAGAAAACCTGCTGTGGGATTCTGGGTGTCTCCAGCTCAAGCTGGGTCAGCAGCCTCAGCTTTGCTGCTTCCATGATGCCGTAGCCTTTTTGCCAAACCTGCTGTGTTCTGTAGGAA
Source organism: Platyrinchus mystaceus (assembly GCA_035041135.1). Taxonomy (NCBI): domain Eukaryota; kingdom Metazoa; phylum Chordata; class Aves; order Passeriformes; family Tyrannidae; genus Platyrinchus; species Platyrinchus mystaceus. Next base: position 2,755,943 of record JAWWLV010000030.1, read on the forward strand.
CAGGGTCAAGGGGCAATGGTGTCCAGCAGATTTCACTGACAGGCCAAAGGGATGCTGACAGCTACAGTCCTACTGTGCCTCCCTTTATTCTGCCCCTCCTGAAATAATGTGCTAATATTTCTGGCTGCCGCCAGTTTTGGGTGGACTCCACCGTTAAGCAGCAGCTGACAGTTCCAGGACGGTCCATGTACCGTGACCCAGAGGTTCCCCAGAAGCTGATGGCCACCTCCTGGTGATGCCAGTGAGGGCAGAGTTAAGCCAACACTGAAAGCTTTTGAGAACGCCACGATTTAAAATGGGTCATTGTGCTCCCAAGATTGCTGCCGTAAATACAGCCACAGACGTGCGCGGAGCGTGCGCGCCTGACTTTGCTCCTGAAATTCGGAGGCTGGAGGAGCTGGGAAGGGCTTTCCGGCTGGGTTTCAGCTCATATCGAGGAGCAGGGATGGCTCAGAGCCTTTTTTATTAATCTCCATCAGGCCGGGAGGTGTTGTATTAATTTTTTTCCAGATGCAAACCTCGCTGCTTTGCCCTGGAGAGCACAACTGCTGTTCCGAGTGGGAGCAGTGCCTTCTATCCTCCCACAAGAGAAGCCAGAGCGCAGTGCAGCGTCTCTCTAAGCCACGGACTCCGTTCTCCACCGAAGCCATCTGGGATTTTTGTTGGAAGAGCTAACTTTACAGCCTCTGACTGCAATGGATATTATGTGGGGGAAGAGGTAGGGAGGTTGTCTTTCCACCTCGTCTCCACTCTGATCTCCAGGGGGATTATTAAGGAGCCCAACTTGTTGGGTTTGCATATAGGCAAATTCCAGTAAGGGTAAAGATGCTCTGCCTGGTGAACTCTCTCTGCTGCTCAATATGCTGGATTCTTGCAAGAATTATCTGTGCTAAAGGTATGGCTCAATCTCTTATATACTTACATATCTCCTATATTTTTCTTTTTTTTTGAGCTTAAAGCTGTACAGGAATTGCAAAGACTGAAAAACCCACATGTTGATAGTGGTTTAGATTATGACTCTCCACGAGGCTGTTTAAAGCAATAAGCATTAAAAGCTATTTTAGAATGAAATATTAAGTGACTTGTGAGAGCACAGCCGTTAAAATACACGCTGACCACCAGATGAGGCACCTGGGACGCCACGCTGGAATACTCTTGACACTGGCAGGTTTTACTGTGTCAGTGTAGCCACATGAGGACTGGAGTGGCGTGTTGCATTTATCTCCCGTGTCTGCATGTCGGGATTGTTCAGGACAGAGCATATTCCATATGTCTGTGGTGGCAAAGCTGGGTGTAGAGGGGTGGATCCTGCCCTGGGACAGGGGCCAGCCCGTCGGATAAGGTATCAAGAGGTACCAGACATACACCTGCCAAGGCCAAATTAATCTGCATGTAATATTCTCAGCTGTCACAGGTGAGACTGTGATTGTGCCAAGGTTCAAAAATAGCTGTATTGGGTGGTGCTGGTGCTGTTTCTTCCCATCAGCTTTCCCAGGCTGTTCAGGACAGTGGGGCCAAGCCCCTCACTGCCCCTTCTGCCTCTTAGACTTTGCAATTTTCATTTTCTGATGCTGAAGCTGAGCTGTGTATGGCTTCACCCTCTGAGCACTATCCAGCAGTAGGGAATCTTTGATTATTCATTAATTTGGAAAAAGGGGGGGGAAAGGTAGGTTGTCATCTCAGCTGCACTTGTTACCTTTAACAAACCCTTGCTAAACGCAAGCACTTTGGAAAGATAATCCCAAGAACACACAGGTGTTGTGTCTTTAACAGGAACTGATTCGCTGGAGCGGAGGAAGAGCTATAGTTTGTCTTCAGAAATGACGGGGAGGAGCTTAAAAATGCAGTTGTCTTCATGTGAAGGAACTTGTGAGAAAAGATATTTAAAGATGAAAATAAAATTGCAAAAGAAAAGAGAGGAGGGAGGGAAATGTGTTTTTTATGAGACACCTCCATTCAGGAGACACGTGCTGGCAAGGCAGCTATCCCTAGGAATAAAACATCAAAGTCTCTCCAAACTCTGTAGGTCTAACATCAAGTTAACCCACTAAAACAAGAGAACAGGGTTAGGGCCTCATTGTGCCTGGGAAGTGCTTGGCTTATTGATTTGCTGGTTGTGTCAGTCCCTGGTGGTTGGCATGGGGACAGTGCCCATGGAGAGCTTCCATCCATATAAGCTGGCAGATGAGAGCACTGGTCATACAGGTGTAAGACACTCCTGAGGATTCAAAGGAACTGATTTCCCAAGGCTGAGGAAAACTGATTGAGGCTGATTGGGTGTTAAAACATGAACAAAAAAATGAGTGAGAACTGGGAGCTCTTTGAGCAGAGGCCAAGAAAGCTGAGATTTCAGAGTCAAGAAAGCAGACAAGGTATAGCCCATAGACATGGGCTTGGTAGCACTGAAAGCAGCAACTGGAAGAAATAAGAAGATCAATGAATTTAGAAAAGAGAAAGAGAGGTAGCAATCCCTGGGCATCTGGAGGGAAATTGCCTATTAAGTAGAGTTCAAGTACAGAATTAAAGGACTTTACAAACATATTAGCTAAGAGAAATATGGTGATGAGCCAAACAGGGAAATAGCCATATGGGAGTCATCCTTCATAATGACCTAAAAGACACTACTGGTCAGTAACCATTATTACCTTACTTTTGGAAAAGAAACAGTGTGATGGACTACTACTGTTCTGTGACCAAGAAACCTTGAAGGACTCTAGAGAAGTCTTCAGAGAGAATTTATAGCAGCATTCCAATATCTAAGGGGACTTGCAAGAGAGCTTTCACAGGGGCAAATAGTGAGAGGACAAGGGAGAATGGTCTTAAGCTGAAGGACAGCAGGTTTAGATTAGATGTTAGGAAGAAATTCTTCCCTGTGAGAGTGGGGAGGCCCTGGCACAGGTTGCCCAGAGAAGCTGTGGCTGCCCCATCCCTGGAAGTGTCCAAGGCCAGGTTGGACACTTGGTTGAATCAACCAAGTCTGGTGGAAGGTGTCCCAGCCCATGGCAGGGGGTTGGAATGAAATGAGCTTTAAGGTTTGTTCCAACCGAAATCATTCTATGATTCCACGTTAAAATAGTGTATATTAGGTTCAAACTCCATCAGCAAACTTGGGAGCTTTTATCTTGTAGTTCAAAGCAGGTTTGCTCAGGTGATGCCTGGTGTACACCTCCCAGCTTCTCATCAGGCTGTACCCAAGTGTTCAGTGTGGTGATGTCCTCTGCTCTAAGTGGAAAGGAAGTGTTGTAAAGTCCCTTATGCACCTCACACAGAGGTGAAGAATTGATCAACTAGCACGTACCAAACAGCCATTGCTGACAGGAAGTCACTGCACCATGAGGTGTTTCTGGTGAGATTGTCGTCACCAGCAACCTGGAGGTCAATATGCTCATAAAATCAGCAAGATGACACAGAGACTGATGTGGTTTCAAGCATCAGTGGGAAGAAAGAAGCCAGAGAGGGTAATCAATGTGTTTTGGCACACTGGCTTCTTGGAAACAAAATGAAACTTCACCACAGAGAGTGGAGCTGTGAAAGAGCAAGAAATTCCTCCTGGTGACTTCATCTGGCAGAGCAGGGACTTGGTAGGACCCGCAGTAGAAGCACAATGGGACAGATTTTCCTTGTGAAGTCCAGAGCCTGAATGTGGCACTTGGGGGTTAAAAGGCTGGGAATGGGTGGCAGTAGGGATTTTGCCTCTGTAGTTGCCTCTGTCCACAAGAGACAATGGAATAGCGCCTGGTTTTTGTGTTCTTAGCTTAAGTAGGATATTGCAAAATGGGATAGCCACAGATATGATCCCTGAGCTGGAGAAAATGTCATACAGCAAGCAATGGAAAAAAAGCTTGATCTGTTTAGCTTATCAAAAAAAAGAAGATTGAGGGATAACTTGATTACAGAGTGTAAATACTTCCATGGCAGAAAATACCAGTTGCTGAAGGGCTTTTTAATCTAGAGGAGAAAACAAGAGTAAGAAACAATGGCTGGACAGTGAAGCCAGATATTTCACTTCAGAGCAGGCAGACATTGTTAACAATGAGGGTGATTAACCACTGGGAGAGGATCCCAAGGGGGCTGATACCTCGTTCGTCTCTTGATGTCCACACACCAGGCGGGAGCGTGTCTCTGGAGGACACACTTTGCTTACGGACGTGGAACTGGATTTGATTCACGGATAACTGGATCGAATGTGCTGCCCAGTGCCCCATGGCTTATGGCCCCTTTGGGCCTTTGAAGCCCTCGGCTGCATCTGGGAATAATTTAACAGTACACTGGGGCTTTGCAGCTGGGGATCCTGATGGACTTCTGAGGCGATGTCAGCATGGGCTGCCCTACAGAAGGGGACCGGGCAGAGCCACTCATCACATGCTGGACCTGTGGAAAGGGCCTGGTTAATCCCCAGGCAGATGAGATGTGGGCTTAACCAACCACCTAGAGCTCCTAGAGATGGAGGACAGAGACGAGAAGCACAGGTAAGGGCTCTCCAGCTTTTCCTAGCTTTTGGAAAGACCTCCTGGGACAGCAAAGAGCTGGGTGTAAGGGCAGGTGAAGTCACTCTGATTTATGGTGGGAACAACAATACAAAGAGGAAGGCCAACCTAACCCTTCTGTAGGGTCAAAGCAAAACGAGAATGGAAGGCAAACCTCTGCCCTTTTCATTAGACTCCACTGCCTCTCAGGAATCCCTGTCTGAGCCTCAGCAGCTCCCCAAAACACTTATTTCTGTGATGCTCCAGAAGCTGTTCAGAACTCACTTTCAGCCAGAGACAGAATCAGCAAGTGGAAAACCACCTCTGGACTTCATGTGTCCAAGACACTCCTGAGTGAGCTACTCCTGTCCTGTAGCACTTCTCTCCTTACCCTCCCACCACAACCCAGGGCATCTCTTCAGCCAACTGGGAGCAGTGAGCAAATGGTTAAAGTTTTGCTTCTCCACCCAGTGGTGGGTGTTGTCTGTGTCAGAAACAATATAAGAACAGTCGGAAGTTGCAGCTGGCAAGTAACATTTGGAGTAGCAGTCGTGGGGCATATAGATCTGGTGTGGACTGTCTTTTCCTGAGACTGTAAACACTTGTGCAGAATGTCCGAGAACAAGAAAAAAGGGAAAGGAAAGAGCAAAAAGAACAAAGAAGGGAAAAAAGGGGAAAGAGAACCTGACCCAGGAAAAGGTACTTCCCATTTTTAACAAATTTTACTTGAAGGAAGAAGAGAGAAGTCAGCAGGAAAGTACTTGTGGGTTGCATGTGGGTTCAAATGCGAGGGACTGTTTGCCAGGAGAGTGTGCAAATCTCTGCATCTCATTCATATTTCGTGCTGTTATAGATCTGCTTTTGTTATAGGTCTGCTTTCTTCTTCATCTTCTCTCTTTCTTTTTCCTTTTTTTTTCTGTTTAAATACCCAAAGCCCCAAGAATTCAGGGCAATGTACTCTTTCATAAACAGCATTACTCGGCTCCTGTCACAGTGATGTGGGAATTGAAGGGGTTTGTGCTAAATCTCTGGGGCTTCTGGTGTGCTGTGATTTGCTGTTTGGTTGGTTGCTTTCTTGCTTCACCCTGAGGTAAATATCAAAAGCCATTATTTTTGAGGATCACAGGGACTGTTCCTTGAGACAGACCAACTCTCAGAGATCAGATATAAGTAGTAGCCTCGCTTTTTGAGGTAACTGCATTGACTTGTAGTGAAAGATACCTGGACTCTCTGCTGATATGCTCATTTGTGAAATCAGGCTGTTCTTTAAAGGGAATCTAACTGTTCTGTGCTGACTGAGCAAGGCAATATTCATGATATGGTCAGGATTAAATGTTGTAACTGATACAGTTTGATTCCTGAGTACATGGGTAGTGCAAGAACTGTCTTGGGAAGATAGAGAAGATTTGGTGGCAACACAGCCCAGTGTAATTCCTTTCTCTGTCATGGTATCAGGGAGGGATTATCCCGGGCTGTGTCTTATCTGTGGTTTATCTGGCAGTACATTCAGAGAGAGCGACCACTCTGTCAGACTGTGTGTTTTATCAGTGTTAAAAGAGGCTACAAGCTGGACCAGGTCCTGCTCTGAGTCTGTCAGTTTAGCTCTTGCTGGATGCAGTTCTGCTCTTGGTCCTGCTGCCGTGACGAGAGTGACTTCTCTTGACCTGAACAAGTTTATCTTGGCTTCCCCCCCGCCATCACTGGTGGCAGGATTTGCCCTTTCCTTTGTCATATCTTTATTCTGAGCACCAGAATAAAGGGACCACCACCCTGCTGTGCCCAGGCCAGGGGCTCCTCCACCAGTTCTGCCCCGAGCTGCCATGGTGGCACTGGGTGCTGATGCCACTGCAGGGTGACCTCACACGTGGTCTCCTGCTTATGACATCAGAACAGAGCTGCTGCTGTGGGGTCTGGGAGGAGGCTTATGGGACATCTTCAGGACTGGGAGCTTGGAACCACCAAGCAGAGGCAACAGCTGCTTGAAGATGATGGGCTTTGCCCAAGGGGCTCAGGAGGGTGCAGCGCTTGTGGGGTCTCTCAAGCCATCACCAGGGTCACCTTGCCCCTGCTTCTGAAGTGCACAGAGGGGACAGGGCAGTGCCTGCATCTTCTGTGCTGGGAACAGGATGGAGGGGTTGGTGGGACTGGGAGGCACAGCGGGGACGTGGGGCAGAGTGGCACTGCCGAGGGAGCAGCCACTGCCTCGAGAAAAGGGCCAGGGGTCAGACCATGCTCTGTTTTCCAGTGCCACATCAAAGCCCTGCAGCATCTCACTGCCCTAGAGGGAACATGGAAAGACGCTTTACTTGTAGATACTCGTGCTGACAACCTGGTCCTCTGCTGAGACGCATTGTCAGGCTGTTCTATCACATATGAATCCTGCAGCTGGACACCTTGGCCAGAGTGCAAACCCCCTTTCTCTCTATACTGATTGATCCAGAGCAGAACTGGGGATGTTTACATTGATCATTGGGGATGATTGCGTTGATCAGGTGGTGGAGTCACCATCCCTGGAGGTATTCAAGAAATGACTGGACGTGGCACTTAGCGTTGGTCTAGTTGACAAGGTGTTAATTGCTCAAGGGTTGGACTTCATGATCTTAGAGGTCTTTTTTGACCTAAGTGATTCCATGATTCCATCATCCTGTCTGTACCTCAACCAAAGAAATGAAAGGTTCTGTATTTGGCTTGGACAGCACAAATGCCATCCTTTTATTGCATTCCCTGGTAACTGGATTTCTTAGATCCAGGTTGCTTGTTTGCCCTGTATTGCTGCAGAAGTTGCCCACTGTTTGCTCTGTAGGTCCATTAGAGGAAGACACTTTGGCCCTGAACCAAATCCCACTTTGGATTGAGTTGGTTGGGCTTGGTGGAACCTGTGAGCATGTTCTCCAGTCATGAGTCACCCTTGCCATGTGGTCTAAGGGGCACCACGGCAATGGTTCCCTAACAGAACCTTTGGAAGTGAGGAGTTCCTCCTCCAATCACTTCTGAACTGATGTCTCAATACTGGTACACAGATCCTCACCCTGGGAAGCAGATTATCCTGTGGACTGTTTCTTCAGCTTGTGGCTGGACCTCAGGCTGCCTCTCCAGCCTAGTCAGGCTGATGCAAAAACCCAGTCCTGGCACACATCAGGCAACTGGCAGGGCATTGCCTGGGGAATTCACGTTCTCTGTTTTCCCAGGCTGTAGAATTTCCAAGCAAATGGGCTGTGCTGATCTTTCTGAAACCAGGAGGCAGAAGAAGGACCTACAAAAGTCTTGCTCAGGCTCTAAGGAGATCTGGACAGGAACACTTGTTTGATTCTCTGTGCAGGGGAGACTGAGAGAATGATAACAGCGTGCAAAGTCTTCCTCCTTCATACTGCATTCCTGAGCAGTCTCTGAATGCTTGAGGGCCATGATACCTATGACAGTCTGACAGTCTTGATCTACCCTTGTGCTCATAGGTGTCTGCTTGGGAAATTACCCTCAGGCACCTTTCTGTGGTGTGCTCTGTAGAGAGCCCCAGGACAGCTCTGGCACTGAAAATGACTCGCCGTGACTTCCAGAGGTGATCTCCCAGCCCTGCCAGATGCTCTGGGGGTAAAGCCCTTCACTGCCAGTGAATCAGAGCAGCAGAAAAACCTCTGGGAGGAAGAGAGAGCTGAAACAGTAGTTTCAGGAAAGAGCATCCGTGTGCCACAGGGTGTGCTAGATTTCCCCTGAGGTCTCTCAGACTCGGGGGAGGAGAGGATTCTTCTTCCACTGCGGCTTTTAACACAATTGTTTTGGCTTCTGTGAACGTGTAAAAGAGGATTGCTGATCTCATGTGAAGTGCTAGCTTTGTTCTGAGGACAAAGGCTATCTTTACCCCCAACTCACGATTTTATGCCTCTAGTGATGCAGCTGTCCCAAAGCGAGTGCCTTGGCTACAGCTCCAGCCAGTGGAAAAGCCTGGGAAGGCCTCCAGAGGGAGATGGTGTCCACCTATGAAGATGAACCATCGGGATCCCTCGTTTAGATGTTTGTGACATGCACTGAAAAACAGACAGCCCGTGTCCCACCCAGCACACGTGGAAGGCACACCCTGCAGGGTCTACGTGAGCTGCGGGATGTAGGAACAGACCCACAGATTAACGTAAAATGCTCCCGCAATGCTGGCAAAGTTCAGGTCTGGGAGAGAACTTCCTTACTGCAGGAGAAGATGTGCTTTGTCAGACAGTGGAAGGTGTGGGGCAATCAAAGGCATGACATTGAGGCAAGACCAGGAGTGTGAGAGAAGCTGTCCTGGCACATTCTGAAAGGTTTGGGGTGGACTTTGGGGAAGTGGGTCAAAATGACCAGAGGCAACACCAAAGTTCAGAGCAGGGCTGAGCAGAGCTGTGGCAGGGGATTAGGAGGCCAGTGCACCAGCATCACTGCGTGACAGGCAGAGGAGAGGCAGAAGGGTGGGAGGAAGCCTTGATAGTGGGGTAGATGAGGAGCAATTAAAAAAGGGTCTGTGTTTCATCTCTACTTCCATGAGGTCATCTGGGGAGAAAAGACTGGAGAAATGTAAGGCATTTGGTTGGTTAAATTCTGCAGCAATTCCAGGCATTCTCTCTTATTTTTATTTGGCATTGAGGAAAACATTGTGTGTGCTTAAGGTTTCTGTTGTTCGTGCTAACAAGCCGGCAGCACAGGGACTGTGCTTTCTCTGGGACTGCCCATGGCAATTGCTAATGCTGGAAAACTACTCGGAGAGCAGGTGAAGAGTCTCTGCAGAGACTGTCTCATGTTTCAGTAGGAACTGGCTTGACCTCAGTTCCCAGATGAGTCAGGACTTGGTGAAAGGTTGTGCAGAGGGGTATTGCAATTGAAGCAGGAAGGTGCCCCTGGGTGTGAGCCAGCGGTGGGATTGCAGCAAAAGCAGGGGCACATAGGCCAGGTCTACCTGCCTGGGATGCTTTACAGTGCTGCCACATTCACACAGACGTGGAAGTCCCCTGCAGATGCTGCAGGCTCTGTGGTGGAAGCTCATTCTATTGGAGATACTCAACAGCAGTGTGACCAAAACAGTTGCTTCACTGCTGGCCAAGGCACCTCTGTGTGAGCTGCGTCCACATCGCAGGGTGAACATGATTTGTTCTTAGTCTTCTGCTCACAGGAAAGATTCCAGTTCTGAGGAACTCATAGAAATATTAGCCAAAATGTCTGTTTACAAGAAGGATAACCCACAGCGGATATCCTACAGTAGCACTTCTGTTTTCTATAAACACCCGGGCACACGAGGTACCAGATGTCAGCTGTGCTCCAGGATCTGTCCACATCCTTGTTTTCACTAGACCATTTCCACTGGCTAAATCCATGGACTGGAGTTCCATGTGGCTCAGCACATGCATGTGGCCAGTTACCACGCACTGGAGAACGTGCAGGAACTTGCTCAGCTTTGGGAACAGAGGGGGTCTGACTCACAAGCTCCAGTGATTCACGCTGGGTTAAAGAAAGAGTTTGTATGTCCCAGCTGCTTTCTGGTCTTCCCTGGAGCTCTGCTGAAGGAGGGTTTGAGCAGGGCATGCAGCTCTGTTCCTCCACTGTCCATGGCTCACAGTCTCAGGTGTTAATACAAAGAGGAGAGTTATGGGACAGAGACCCAGCAGGGTTGAGGAGTATCCCATCTCTCCATTCAGGCAGACTACAGGGCTAGAAACGCCTGGCAGGATGGAGCAGAACTCTACATTAGTAAGTAATCCCACTGTGAATCCAAAAGCTGGTGAGTCAGCGCCCTGGGCATCCCGTTTTCAATCACTTTTTGGGGGTGAGTGTAAGTAACCTGGGAAAGGCAGTCCCTGGCAAGAGGAGGAACATCTGGAAAGGGGCTGAGCACAGCCTGGCTGCCGACCTTGGAGGTCACGCGCTCGGCTCATTCTCCTGCCTTGTTAATGTGATGGGCTCCAGCTGCAATGCAGCTAAAGGAAAGCTGTGCTGCCATGAGCAGCCTGGCTCTGTCATCCTTCCTCCTGCCAGCCTCCTGCCCTGAGTGCTGCCCTGATCCCCAGTCTTGGCTCAGTGCTGAGCTCTAGTGGGACTGCAGCTGAAAACTGACTGGAGAAGGTGGGATGAGACCAGGGCAGGGCGAGTGTGAGGACCTACATCCCACTTCTGAGGCAGTGAGAGGTGGGGAGATGAGTCTCCTGTTCCTCTGACCCCTCCTCATTTTCCTTTGGACTCGAATGAATGCTTTCAGGTGCATAAGAGGGGATGTTCAGCATGGGGGTTGTATGATCCCATGCCTTTTCCAGTGCCTGGGAGCTCTGTTACACCGGGGCCATGCTCTTGCAGTATGCAATGAGTGGAGTTTTGGATAACACGACTCCTGCTTAAGTGTGCTTGTTTTCTTCTGGGAGAAAAGCTCCATAAAAACTCCAGTGTATCTTGAGAAGGACTTGAAGAAATTAAGCTCAAGAGCAGCTGAAGTGAAGCTTATGAGCAAGGGCCCTAAATCCAGGCTATTTTCTTTGGCTGAGAAGTCACAGGACTGTGAAGTCCCAGTGAAGGTTGGATGTCTGTGCTGGGGACAGTGTTCAGGGCAGAGGCCGTGAGGTAACCCCGAGTTTTCCTTTGGGAAAGGTGCACCTGTGTCACTGAGGATGAGGCTGGAGGCAGTGGAAAGCTGGGTGGGAGCTCCTGGTTCACCCAGAGCTCCCTCAGTGCTGTGTCAGGCTCCTTGCCCTGGTTGCTGTCAGCCCTTGCTGTGCTGGGGGCTGGTCACAGCTGGTCACCCACGGCTGATCCGGCGGCAGCGCTGAGCTGCAGGGATGAGCTGGCACAGGAGGTGCCTTGGGAGGGCGAAGGCCTCTCCAGCTGGGCTGGAGCTCGGACATGCATCGCCTGCTGCACTGACCTCCTGTCTGGGGCAGCATAACAAAACTCACATGACTGGGGAACGGGACTCTGCCCAAGAGGGAAGCTCTCACTGGACCCCCGAGGGGCTGATTGGAACAAAACTGTCAGTCCCCTCAACTTCCAGAGCAGGGCGAGACGTGCGTGGCCTCCTGTTGGAGTCCCAGTCCTGGCTCTGGTGCTGTGTCCCAGTCCTGGCTCTGGTGCTGTGTCCCAGTCCTGGCTCTGGTGCTGTGTCCCAGTCCTGGCTCTGGTGCTGTGCCCCAGGCAGCAAACGGTGTTTGAGCCAGCGTGACCTGGGGTGGTCTCCTCTCTGACAAGGGCAGCTCAGCGTTGGGGCGTTTTTGAGATGTTTCAAATTGCAACAACAAATACAAGTGATAATGGTAAAAATTAAACATTTAGGTAATTAATAACTCTGGTAATTGGGCTTGGCAGACTCAGTCATCAGTCCTTTTAAGGGGTTTTAGTTCAGGCATGTCTGGAAGGCAAGAGCTCCTCAATATGAGGGAGAGGTGCTTTGCAGAGGAGATCAATACACCCCACGAGGCTGTCTCCATGCAGTAATGATGTGATCAAACTTCTGAGGAGTCTGGTGGTCCTGGAGCTCTTCTACAGCTTGTCTCATCCTTACATTTTGGACTACACATGGAAGTCAAAGCCCAGTTTTCCTTGCTAAAGTTTTTATCCGTGGTGAGGTTGGGAAGGAAAAGGGAAACACATTTACTCTCCAAGTCTGACATTTGGGGGCTGGCAGCCCAGAAAAAAGAAAGACACCTACAAATGTGTGAGATGGATGGAAAAGGTATTCTTTAGGGAAGCAGTGAAACTTTATTTTACTTTAAAACTACACTAAGGTCAGGTGCTTTAGTTTTTTGTTTTGTTTTGTTTTTTGTTTTTTGGGTTTTTTTAAAAAAGGAACACCCCAAAAATTTGAAACAGATTTCATACATCATTGGCCGATGTTTGGAAGCCCTTCAGAGAAACTTCTTTTTGGTGTCAGAATTTGCACACTTGCTTAATTTGAGGGTAAAATCGGGTTGAAATCCATCAGCCAGGTTCTCAGCAGATGTTTCTCTGACCCATCTCCTCCAGCTTTGTTGGTGTATGTGTGATATGTACCAGCTGAGCATCCAACCCTCTGGCTTTCAACAGCTTTTTGATTTGAAGGCTGGGACTTTATTCCACTCCAAAACTGTGTGTGTACATGTGTACATATGTTTGTGCTCACACGAAGTTTTTATTCCACTTTGAAGTCCATGGCATTTCTCAAGAATTCCCTGGTCCCTGATGTGCTCCAGCCCTCTGGGGGTGTGGAGATGTAATTTTGGCTAGAACACTATTCTGGCAGAGCTTTTTCTGACCCTAATGCTCCTTGTATGGTTCTTGTACATCTTTTCCTTGAGTCAGACCACTGATAAAACTTCCATGCTCAGTGTATACATCTCTGGGTGAAAGCAAACCAAAAAAGCTCTTTGTGTTCCAGCTGTTTCCCACTCTTCAGCCTGACTTGAGTACTCCCAGAGAGAACTCTCCTTGCTCTGGGGGCAAACTGGTCTCACTCCAGGAGTAGTACAATCTTGGCTTTGTGGAGTCTACTCAGAGCACCTGGTGTTGGCCAAATTCATGATGTGAGAAGGCAGATGAAGTGAGCTCAGGCCCCAGCAGGGAACTGGCTGTTGTTGCTCTTGGGAGACAACAGGCCATGGAACCGAGGCAGAGGTGCTCCCCTGAACCTGCCTGTGTGCCCCCTGCCTGCTCTGCATGCGTGTTCAGGTGCCTGTCTCCTGTGCCCATTTCCAGCCCAGGTGAGTGGGGCAGGGCTGGCAGAGAGGAATGCGGAGTTTGGGCCAGGCAGAGGGAGGGAGGATCTTCCAGCTGCAAGCACAGTCCTTCTGCACACAAGGTAACCAGCTTCAGCTGTGTCCGTGCTAACTTGCTGCTCTCTGCAGGAGAGAAACCTCAGCTGCACTACAAAGCAAAAAAAAACCAACCCACCTGCCTGACTTCCATTGCAGAGCTTGGAAGCCAAAGGAATACTGGTGGGGAAAAAGGCTTGAAGACATCCTAATGGCTACTGCTGTGGGTTAGTTGCTCCCTTTTGGGTAGAGCTGGCAGTGCAAGGCAGGGTTTCCTCAGCCAGAAGGTTTGCAGAGCCAGCCTGTCCTGCTCCTGTGCCTGCTCTGTGATGCCATCACCGGTGGACACAGCAGCACCAGCTCTGCATCCCACCATCCCAGCAGCACCAGCTCTGCATCCCACCTCATCCCAGCGCTGGGCTCTGCAGCTCCCGCCACGAGCAGAACCAGCTGCAGAGCCTGTGCTGTGAATCTTGGTTGCCTGAGAAGGACAGAGGTGTTAAAGTGGTTCAGATGCAGAAAGCCTTGCTAACAGGTCCCAGATCCACGGAGGAGGTGCTGGAGCAGGACAGGATGTCTTTCCAAGGCCAGGAGTCTCCCCGATCGCTGCTGCCCGGGGCGCAGTTTTGTTTCCCTTGCAGAGATCATGCGTGTTTCATCTGCTCACTCAGGCTTTTGCCTGAAGGGCAAGGACAAGGAATGCAATGAACTTCTCCTTGGCATGGAAGTGTATTTTGCTTCACATTTGTCAATAAATGAGATTAGCTTTCTGTACTTGTGCTGAGGGGCTGCGTGAGAGGCACGTCTAATGAATTCTAAAATAAACTCACTCGCTGTGGGGCAACAAACACAGCTAAAACTTGCATCTCAGAAGAGATCCTGACATTGCAGAGATGCCAGTTACATGATCAAGCAAAAGAGAGTCAGCCCAAACCAGAAATTACCCTGGATCTCACATGAAATGATGACTCGGTACCAAAAGTAGTGTGTGTATAATAATGTCCATGCTGCTTCTCTACTTGGAAGAATATTTCCCACTTAGTCCTGGGCTACCTCTCCTAGTCTTTCCAGGATCGAGTAGTTTTTGTCCAGAATCAGAAACTTTTCCCCTAAAAAGATCATCTTAGGATGATGGAGGCAGCATGAATTGCCTATTTCTGGGTGTCCTTCCCACTGCCCACCCTGAGGAGCCCTGGACACCCCCCTTCAATCCAGCAGGACTAGTGAGGCCATTTAGGAATAAGGAAACCTCTCTGCTGTCAGAAGGGACACATATGGATCAAGAGAGAGACCTGGTAAACTCCTGAGTATCAGGAGAAGAAATGTGAATGGATTTCAGGAGAGACATCTTGAATCATAGAATCACAGGATGCTTTGAGTTGGAATGGATATTAAAACTCATCTTGTTCCAACTCCTGCCATGGGCAGGGACACCTTCCACTAGATCAAGTTGCTCCAAGTCCCGTCCAACCTGGCCTTGGACACTTCCAGGGATGGGGCAGCCACAGCTTTTCTGGGCAACCCGTGCCAGGGCCTCCCCACCCTCCCAGGGAAGAATTTCTTCCTAACATTTAATCTAAACCTACTCTCACTTTAAAGACATTCCCTATTGTCCTATAAAATGTCTTGGTAAATATGTTGGTAGTTGGAGGAGAAAACGGTGACAATCTGGAGGAATGGTCGCAGATCCTGGTGTGGTGACACTCATCCTGCACTGCCCCTTCCTGACCAACGGGGCTGAGGATCTGACTCAGCTTTCCTGATTCATGATTGTGCACTTTCAGGCATGAGGGTGAAGGGATTTGCTGATAACCAGAGAAAAATTGTCAAGTGAAAAAGGTTGTTATGGGTAAGTGGTCCCTTCTCTCTGGCCTGACACTGTCCTGTGCTCAGGGAAGAGCACTGGCACTCAGACACCTCCTGAGCCAGCTTTGCTCTTGGATACCAGTGTGTTGGTAAAGCAGCAGTAAAGGCAGGGTGCAATTTTGGGCTCCCAGCTCATTTGTCGAGGAGGGCTCAGGGGTGCTGATCTGCCCTGCTGATGACAATGTAGGTGCTGCAGACCCTGCCCATTGCAAGTGACCTTGGCTTCCACTGGTCTCCCAAGCTTTATTTGTTTTCAATAATACTTCTAACTCTTCTCCTGGCACTGTCCCAGGTGTAAGAGTGCCCTCCCAAATCTGCAGACAAGCAGATGCAATGCTGCTCTTGTTGCTTAGGCCTTTCCTAAGCTGCAGTTCAGGGAATTGGTCCTTTTTGTGGTCAAGCTTATCCATTTTACCTGCTGCTAATGGGCAGAAGAGAAAGCAGGAGTGGCCTAAAAATGCTGTGCAGTGGAAATATGTTGATTACAACTTTCAAAACCACCTCTGTCCACGTAGCATGTCTTTGGTTGGTTGTTTGGATTATTAGCACTTCTGGAGAAGTTTCCTTCTCTCTCCTATATTTAGAAAATGTGGGCAGGCCATGTAATTTTAAGAAGCAGCCTTGTGTTGGCAGGGCCATTGCTCATTTCATGTGTTGTAACATTTTGTGTTGGTAATGTTTTGAGTCGGTGTTTGAGGGAGATGGTGTGAGTCACAGCTCTGGTTTTCTTATGGGGTTGGGTAGGTGTCTTGTTCATTTGGGGGGCTTAGAAGGGAATTATAAAGAAGTTCATAATCTGACACACTGCCAGCAATTTTGGTTTAATTGCCAGAGCTGTGATAATCTGGTATTTCCCGTAAAGCCCCAGGTGTTGTACTTGCTGTATTTTCTGGGACTCTCCGATTTTTCTTACCCTTTGTCACTGAGGGACAGAACCAGGCAGTGGGTTCCCTCTGGGCCTAAACATTGGCAATATCAAAGATAATAGCAAGCCTCAAACACATCTCTAGGTGAAAATCTCCTTCTCTTTAATTCAAGATCACCATTCCGGAGAAGGCTCACGATTTCCAAGTGAGCGGAGCTGCGTGTGTGTCATCTGTCTGTCCTCCTTTCTGCTTCTCCTCTTCCTGGCCTTTTTTGCAGGTCAGAAGAGACACTGAGTGACTGTTGTACATATTTGCTGTCTTCTCTGGGGATGGAGAGCCCCATGTCTCTGACCCTGCCCCTTTTTTCTGCCACATGCAGCTGCAACGCTGGGGCTCTGCCCTCAGAGTGGTTTGGGTGCTTCCCCCAGCAGCAGCTCTGCGCTGGAGCCTCGGGGCTTGTCTGCACAGGGAGGCTCTTGCAAAACATGCTTGGCCTAGGGTGTGAATTTAAAGGGAAAGAACTGTTCTGCACCAGAGTCCTGCCTTAAACCCTCTGATCCTGCAGAAAAATGCTGGTGTTTTTAACCATCTGGACTTGGTGGAACAGCTGCACTTGAGCTGAGCAGCCAAGGGCTGTTGTGGCAGCTCTGAGCTGGCCTTGGGTTAGCACAGTGTAGGAGGTGAAGGGTTGGGAGGTGGAGGCTGGTTCCCTCAGGGCTCCCTGTGCACCCAGAAAAGGGGGACCACTTCAGAACAGAGCCTGCCTTAGTGGTTCTTGGTACCCTCTGGAGCAGCCACACTGAACAGAGAGGCTGCACAGACCAGCCCGAGTTGACAGTCCCCCTTCCTCAGGATTGGGCCTGGATTAGCTGCTTGAGTCCAAACCTCTCAGAGCAGCCTTGGACTCAACTCAATGAGTTGCCCTGAGTCAGCAGCCCTTCCGTGGTCCATATGAGCCATTGGAGTGCTGGGGAATGGGCTGTGGGAGGTGTCTCAAGCTGTGGTGTTTTGCTATGGTCCTCACTGAGCTATAAGACTGGCCACTGTCATCTGTGTCCCTCCTATGGCAGAGCATGAAGTTTCCTGAAGCCTTCTCCTCCAATCTGCCCCCTCCAGCACCGTCTCAGCCAAACCTGAGATACCAGGAAATGGTCCTGTGGGGACCAACTGCAGGTGGTCCATGGGTAGATTGTGCCTGTTGAGCTGTGATCAGAGGCATTGGGGTGGTCCCCATCCCAAATCCTGGTGGTGAATGGAAGTCCTTTGCATTTGGGAGGGGGAAAGCGACCCTGAAACAGCTTGCACCCCACAGGATTGAAACTTGAGGTCTCTGAAAGGACAAGGAACACTGTAGAAAGCCACGTAAACGAAGCATTTTCTGTTTCTGCTGAGTCCAAAGGTGGAAGCCCAAACATCCCAGGCTGCTCCCAGCCGGTTTCATTCGGTCCATCAGCAGCCCCTGGAAGTTGTTGTCACCGCAGTCACTGAGGGCAAGAGCATAGCAGGGCTGGCAGAAAGGCAGACATTTACATGAGACATAGGCATGTGTCAGCTGGGCAAACTCGGCAAAAATGCACGCGGGGGTTTCTGTGCCTCTGGGCACCAGGGCAGGAAACCAGCTCTGTCTATGAGAGAATGCAGAAGACTTCCCCACTGGGAAGTATTCAAAAGGAGTAAGTGATACTTGCTCCCATGAATTGGAGCTCCCTGTCTAGCAAGCAGCGTGGTCAGACCCGACGTGGCAGCCTCTCCACAGCCTGGTGGTCTTCCCTGGCTGCTTTCTGTGTCTGTCACGAGTCCCCATGTGTCACCGGAGCCTTCCCCTGTTCCTCGCTGCTGGAGTTGCCCTGCTAACAGAGCTGGCTGCTTGAGGACTCATCAGGGCTGAAATGATTTATTCCTCAGCCATTTATTGCAAATGAACCATTGGAAGGCTTTCAAAAGCCATCTTCTCTTGACCTAAGTTCAGCTGCATGTTTTAGCAGCATCAGCTTTACATAACAAGCCAGTAGAGGGGAATTCTGGGAGAATAAGGTTTATGTTGATAAACAGTCCTTGCCGACCAGAATCTCCCTCTCAAAGTTGGTTATTCACTGAGGGAATCAGAAATTACAAGCCAACTGCCCCAGAAACATTTTATGCCTTTTGTGTTCACTCCGGGTGTCTGATAAAATCCCCATTAAGCATTTAGATTTTAGTGAAATCTCTTGATAGAGCCCTAGAACCCCAAATTAATTCCAGTTGGTAGGGACAGGAGAGCATCACATGGGCTGAGAACTGGGTGGGGAGGACCATGAACAATGGATTAGGATAAACAGCAGTGTGTCTAATTGTCAGGGGAGTGAAGGAGAGCCCAGCCTTGGGAGATAAAGTCGTGCCAATTGCTGCCCTCCATGGTGAGCCCCACAGAGCTAACCTCTTGGGCATCTACAGCAATTCCAAGGAGTCCCTGAGGGCACTTAGGAATCGGGATCTGTTCACTGTCGGTTACCTGGGAAGGTTTTTTCAGGATATCTGTCTTGGGCCAGGGCTGCCCTGTGATCCTGTCTGAGGTGCCCACTCAGCCTTTGCTCGTGTTCACAAAGACGCTCCCAGTTAATTTGCTGATATTTTGTCCAGGTATTTATTTACCACCAAATGGCAAAGGGAGGGGTACAAGTTGAAAAATGAGATGAGAAGCATAACTGGGTAGTCTGTGCTTGACTGTGATGTTCCATCTTCATGGTACCCTGGCTTAGGGTGAGAGCCAGGTAACTGCTGGCCAAGGTCCTTGCTCAAAAGCACCATTAGAAAAGCAGATTTGGGATGGATCCTTCATCTGTATATGTATGGGAGTCCTGTAACTACAAAATCTGGGATGGATCCTTCCTCTGTATGTGTGTGGGGTTCCTGTAATTACAAAATCTGGGATGGAACTTTCCTCTGTACATGTGCAGGGGTCCTGTGACTACAAGCAGCATCATTTAGATGAGGAGAAAGGCTTTTTTCTCATGGTGTTTCAGGCTTGACCATTACCCAGAGGGGCTGCTACTGCAGGGACAGGCAGGGCAGGAGGGTGATGAGCAGCCACCTTTCATGGTGTGGATACCAGTGGAAGCTCAGCTTCTACATCCTGAGGCCAGGAGGGAAAGTGTGGCCACACAGCCAGAGAGCCTCAAAACAGCACTGAAGTGTCTCTGAGCTGTGTGTGTGATAGTGGAGATCCTGATTCTCTGTCCCACACTGGCAGAAAACCAGCAAAGCAGCACCAATATTCAGGTATCTGCCTGAGGGGGTGATTCAGGCCCCCTTGGTTTCACTGCTGGGAGCTCTTCAGTGAGATGTGGGAGGCAGTCAGCATCTCCAGAAATGAAAGGAGGGGGAGACTGGGGCGTTCAGGGTTTTCAAGATCATTGATTTTGCAAAGGAAAGAAAAAAAAAATCATCCACCTGGCAGCCAAGGTGAATTGAGACAGGAAGGACAAAGATGAGCGATTTTGGTTACCTGTGGTTGGTGGCATGGCCGGCGTGGGCAAGGAGAAGGAAACAGAAAGCAGGGGCAGCATAAAGCACTGGAAGGCAAAAGGAGAATCTTTGGAATGATGGAACATCACTTTTGCATCTGGGGACCAGAAGAGCCTCACAGGTGTCAATAGCTGAGAGTGTGACTGGGTTTCCCATCCCAACCTTTCTGGCAGGGACCTTTTTCCAGCAGGAATCAACTGATACCTGTCAGCGAGGCTGTGAGGTTGGGATCAGGTATATCCTCGAAGTCACCCAGGCCTAGGGCTCTCTGTGTAGATGTGCAGTATGAGGTTGGTTGTGTGTCCTGATGTTGGTGAGTTGGATGGATGTTGCAGATCCCCCCTCAGGGCAGGGATGTGGTCTGCTGAACTTCTGAAGGATTTTTCCAAGCTTATTCTTATAATCTTGTGATTTGTTGTCCCCTGAACACTGTCTTTGGGCCTTTCCAGGTTGGTTCTGTAGACAAAAACATCCATCCAGGCCTTTCAAGGGCAGTTCCTCAGCACCACTGCACTTTCTACACATTAATCAGAAAGGATGTCGCATACATGGGGCATTTACACTGAGGGTTTCCTACAGGAGTGTTTCCCAGCAGAGGAGACCCCACTCTTCCCATCAGGTTTTCATAGTGTGCCTCAGCACCCTGTACATCCCTTTTTGGGTTCTGGGTGGTTGCATTCTTCTGCATGGAGCTGTTCAAGGATGGCCTGGGGAGATGCTGAAGGGAGGGCAGTGGCAGTGCAGAAGTGAAGGAGCAACTCTGGAGGAATTTTGCTCCAGTTGGAGCGTCTGGGCAGAAACCCTTCTTACTTGTCCAGCTCCACTGCTTCCTTGCTTTTCCTTGTCACTCCTGTATGGAAATGAGAACCCTCCATGCTTATAATCACAAGATGAAACCCACATTGTGCCCTGCCTTTTCTCAGGTCTTCCTTGGATCACAAGCTCCTTCCGCTTGTTGTCACTGCTGCTTAAAATTGTCATTTGTGGTGGCATCCAGAGGTCCTGGCTGCAGCATTGTTCCCCTTGTGCTATTCACAGCACAGAGTCATAACAAGAGCCAGTCCCTGCCCCAAATATATTAAGTGGGATCTTTGAGAGAGGAAATGGAAGCGCAGAGAAGGGATGTGAATTGTCCCACTTTGCGCAACATTTCTGGGATAAAACCCAGCACTATTAATAGCTTTTTGCTCAACAACCATCTTTTGTTCAGAACTCTGGTTTTCACCTTAAGTTGTTTGTGTTGTGCAGGATCTGCTGCCCAGTTTGGTGAAATTTCCCGTTTTGTGACCTACAGCTAAACATGACAAAGGTCCAGTAAATCCCTGTCCAGTTTGAACTGGGAACAGTCTTCCTGCTTGGGCCACCACCGTGTTGCCCATTGTCTCTTCTGCACCCACATTTTGCTGCTGCATCGTTGGTCTTTGTTTTTGGTTGCTTGTGTTCTGCAATAGCTTCTAGAAAATTATTGTGTCCCATCTTCCCGTGCTGCTCTTCCCTAAATCCTTCCATGGAGTATCTGGACAGTCAGCAAGTGTTGGCTCACATCACAAAGTCAAATTTGCTTTACCTTCCTTCTCACTTGTTGCCCATGAATATTCTATAAAGTGATCTTTCTGTTTGTGGAAGCAGAAACTGTTGATTAAATTTTAACCAAGAGTCACAGGAAGCAAATTTTAAAATTGCAACTGTATGTTTGTGATAATAAGAGCTCTGTCACTGCTGTCAGGGGCTAGAATTGATGCAGGCCACAAAATCTCTTTATCCAACCCAAATGAGCCAGAGTTGCTTGATTTCTTTTTTTTCCAAACACAAGCCACAAACTGCTCATGAGCAATTTACAAGCCAAAAATTAGCCAGGATGGCTTTCCAGAGAATAGTTCTGAAGGAGATTGCAATAAAGCAATATTCAAATATAAAATGAGGGAAAATAAGGATAAAAAAATTAATCAGGAAGAGCTGACATCCTTGAGACTCCTGGCAGCTGTAAATCAGCTTGGTTGGGGGACATTTCAGTGGAAGCCACCCATCGTTGTGCTCCAGTGGGGGTCCGGAGCTAGTGAGAACAATGCTGGGAAGCCGCACTCTGGACAAGGCAGGAGACACGCTGTGTTAGTGTCTCCACTGGGCAGTGCCCAGAGTCCCAAACGGAATTTACAGCTCGAGCTGCTTCCCTGCAGCCCACGGAGGAGGAGGGTGGCCAGGGGATCTCTGTGTGTCGTGTTCCCCTCTGCAAAGGGCCCAGGGAGAGGTGGGAAGGGGGCAGAGGATGCTCCCAGTGCTCCAGCACACACCGGGGCAATGGGACAATGTTATAGTACAGGGTGGTAATTCCATCCACACTTGGTGGGGTTTGGGCCTGTGTGTATCTGGCTGCCGTGGAAAAGCTGTCTCAGGGATGATCTTTAGTTTCTTTCCTGTGTTTGGATGAAAAACAGACCTGTGGTCACTTCTGGTACCAGTGCTTTAAAGCCTTTCTTCAACTAGCAGCAGAACTTTTAATCTTTCTAATATAACATTACAGAGAACAAACAAGTCTCTAATGCAAGCCCTGGGGTCTCTTGTGGGGAGATCCCGATAAAAACACGGCTTTCTGTTTTGGAAATACCCTCTGGTGGATTTGTCTCTCACCAGAGACAATGGTGAACTTTCAAAGTAAGCAGAGACATGGAAAAAAAATATTTTAATTAAGACTGCAAGTGGTTGGCTTTTGTCATGGAATGCTAGAGAATATTATTTTTATAGGTTAAAAAATTAAACATTCCCCCACCTCACTGTTAGAGGCTGCTAATCAAATTTATTTGTCCAGACTCTAAAGTGCTTTCTGCTGTGAATCTCTGCTTTGTGTGGTGTTTCACCTGGCTGTGTGTGAAACACTGGGATGTCCTCTGGCCCAGGACTTCGTGTGAAGTTGAAATATTAAAACAATTTTGCCAGCTGGGCTGGCACATCTGACCTTCACTTGACCTCTGGCTGCCCTGAATTAACATCTTTGTAACCGATCCCAACTTTTCCTTGTTTTCCCCTGCTTGCTGATGTCAAGAATGTTTAAAAACACTTGTTAAAGCTGCCTCTCGCTGTTAAGTCTGCTGGGTCAGGGAAGGAGGAGGATTCTGTGCTGGGGTTGTGCTGGTGAGGGCTGGGATGACCAGTCCCTCCTCAGTGAGGAGCTGCAGATGGGGCTCTGTGGTTATGCTCTTCCTGACCTCAGACCTCACACCTCAGTAATTCATCCCCTCTGGGGTCCTCATTCTGTTTAAATACAGTATATTGAGAGAGGAGGAAAGAGATGTCCAGAAGTGCTGTGCTGAAGCTGAGAGTGCATCCCTGGCCCTTCGTGTTCCACCTGAGTGTGACAGGCACGAGCCAGGGCTGGGCAGAGAGGGACAGGTTTGTGAGGTAAATCTGGCACTTCACTCAGAAACTTTGCCTCCTTTACCTCTTTGCAGTGTCCCATGTGCTGATTTAAGTGAAGGACTTTGTGAGAGCGCTCGGGGTTGTGCTGTACCACACATTGCAGTGGATCCTATTTTTGCAGGTTTTCCTGAGTCACAGGATCATCACAGAACCACAGAATGGTTTGGGTTGGAAGGAACCTTCAATATCATCTCATTCCAGCCCCTGCCATGGGCAGGGACACCTTCCACCAGACCAGGTTGCTCCAAGCCCTGTCCAACCTGGCCTTGCACAATCCCAGGGCAGGCACAGCTTCTCTGGGAAACCTGTGCCAGAGCCTCCCCATCCTCCTAGGGAAAAATTTCTTCCTGCAATGTTCCATAATGGTCTGTCCTCCTGTCCTTGGGACAGCCCAGGCAGGGCAGGCTGTCTCTGATAAAAGAATTTCATCTCCCCTTTAACTGAGCTTTCCTCCCTTGTGTTTTTTTTAAAGCAACCCTCCTGTGATTCATAAAGCTGTAAAACACCAAAACGGTTTTCTTCATCCCTTTCTAGAACAACTGACATTCCACTAATGGCCATTTACATCTGCAAATCCTTCCCTGCAACTCGAAACACAGCCTTCAGCATTGCCATGACGTAAGGGCAACTATATATGGTTTCATGTACAGATTTCACAATAAACATTTAATGAAATAAGGGGGTTTTTTTGCTAACTTAGATTGTTTTGTCTCCTGGGGTGAGGTTTTCAATCACTTTCCTTTAGTGATTGAAAGATGATGGATGCCACCCAGGTCTTTACCAGAGTACAAGGGCAAGTAATTTGTGCTTAGTGCTCAGTGACTGAAACAAAGGATTAATGTATTTTAAAGTTTTGGATGCTCCGGGTAATTTGTTTGTTGGCTGGCTCTGGACTGGCAGTCCACAGAGTATGGGTGGGCAATTTTTCCAGCTGATTGTGAAGATAGAGATAAAGCTATATTTTATGAATTGCTGTTTCCAAGGTCATCTGGAAATTGAGCAGTTTATAAAACGTATCTTTGTTCAAAGATATACTTGATTATATAAAATATGATCCCAGAATCAATTGGGTACAAACAAGATGTTGCCTTTAGGGTTGAAAACACATTGTTAGAGGCATGAAGAGCAGAAATTGTCGCTGCTGTCTTTGTGTGGCTATTGTTTTTGGTCTTAATAGGAACAGAATGAATGACATTTTTCCACTAGACCACTTATGCTCAACTATACCTCCAGGACAACTTCCTGGCCAAAAATATTCAAAACAAACAAACACAATAGCAATTCTACTCCAATTACATTGTTTGCAAACCAGCTAGTGTTCATAGAGTACTAGGTTTGGCAAATCCAAGCACTTCAGCCCCTGGATTTTAATGTTGGATGTTTGGATGTGAATTATTTGTGGCTGTTGTGCTATCCAGGTGAGTGCTTGAGTGGCCATGTGTATGGGCACCTCCAGCATTGCTGCCTAGTCTGTGGTAAAAGCATTTCCTAGCTGTCCTAACAATTTGGGTGAGAAGCCTGGGCACTGGGAAGACATCCCCTTGCCCAGTGTCCAGATGCTCATTGATTTCAATGGAGCTGGGATTTCAGCCTGGGGCTCTGCACCAAATCATACACCAATTTCAAAACTTTCACTGGAAAGAATAACTAAATTTTTAACTGTGGGAAAGAGAAAGGCAGAGGAGGAGGAACATAGCAGTAACTCTTACATATAAGTGGAGCCAGAATTTGTAAAAGGAGGGTGAACTTTCTGGCTTGCTGGCACCTTTTCATAGAATCAGAATCATTAGGGTTGGCAAAGCCCTCTAAAATCCCATGGTTTGAGCTGCCAGAGGGATCCTATAGGGAGCAAACCTAAACCAGCAACTCTTGTAACTTTCCAGTCAACTTTCTTTGGTGATGGGAATGGTCATGGAAGTACTGATTGTTGTAAGTCACAGTTTTAAATACATATATAGTGCTGTGGATTTGTGTTGTAGTCACTCCTCCCCCCTGAGATAGAAGGCTACGGGAACCTGGTTAAGGGAAAAGAAACCTGTATGTTAGGGAAGGTGTGGAAGGAACAATGCAGCTGTTCTGGCTCCAGCAAGGTTTCCACGCTTCACTCCAACCCCAAGTCTGCAGATCTCAGTCTTTTCAGCATCTTCACGCTTCCAGTCATCTGTGTCCTTTCCACATTGCTGTCTGTCCCGTGAGTCAGCTGGGTGAATGTTGTCAGGAGACCCTCTGGGACCTGGAGGAGTGGCTCCTACACTGTCATGCTCGTGTCTGTGGCTGTCCAAGTGGCACCTCTCCCAGGAACACAGCCATGAGCCTGTGACTCCTGCTGGTGTCCCTCTGTGGAAGGGCACGGCAGCAAGGTGCCTGCAGGCAGGGAGTGCATCTCCCATGTCCTTGGAGAGCTTTGGGCTATCAACCCTTGCTGAAGCCTCTTCTTTGCAGTTACTGCACAGTGGAGGTGAGATATAAATGCCCAACGTGAGCCACATCATCCAGTGCTGCCTCCCACAGTGGAGTTCCTGCCATCTGAGGGTGGGGAGGCCCTGGCACAGGTTGCCCAGAGAAGCTCTGGCTGCTCCATCCCTGGAAGTGTCCAAGGCCAGGTTGGACGGGGCTTGGAGCAACCTGGGCTAGTGGAAGGTGTCC